>JAMRYI010001093.1:0-45572 GCA_029231635.1 Ditylenchus weischeri | reverse complement strand
CAGAATATAGGATCGCAGAGAATTATTCCCGTAAGCATACGCCGAAGGCCGCAGTGGTTGCTATTTCTGGGCTGCTTCCTCGTCCGCGATGAGCGTGATGAGGTTTTCGATCCCATAGCTGGTAAACGCCATGGTGCCGTCCTCGTGCTCTGGGCCGTAGACCCAGATCAAGCCATCTTCTGGATCCATGCCGAGTGCGAGGTCAGCGATTTCGTCTTCGCTCTTGTCCAACTCGCGGGCAACAAGCCCAATCGTGTGAACGGAACGAACCTTGTTGACGTGAGCCATCAGGCTGCGAGCGCGAGTTGAGCATCCCGCCAGTGCCACGGCAGGAGTTCGTGGAGGCGGCTGACGGGATGGTCAGCGATGCGGGTAAGGACATCGGCAAGCCATGCCTGGGGCTCGATGTCATTGAGGCGGCAGGTCTGGATTAGGGAATAGGCGACCGCCGCGCGTTGGCCGCCGCGATCGGAGCCGCAGAACAGCCACGATTTGCGCCCGAGCGGCACACAACGAAGCGCCCGCTCGGCTGTGTTATTGGAAAGACAGACCCTGCCGTCGTCGAGAAAGCGAGTGAACGCGTCCCAACGGCGCAGCATGTAGTTGATGGCCTTGGCGAGGTCGTGGTTGCGCGAGATCTTGTTCAACTGCACGTGCAGCCAGTCGCGAAGCTCGGCCATAAGGGGGGCGCTAAGCGCTTTGCGAACGGCCAGACGCTCGGCCGAGTTTTTGCCATTAATATCGCGTTCGATGGCAAACAGGGCGTCAAGCTTTTGCACGGCCTCGAGCGCAATCGGGTAGACAATCCCGGTCTTCTCGCCACGGCTCCTCTTGCGTGCGGCGCCCTCGACATCGGCAAGCTCGAAGAACTTCCTCCTTGCGTGGGCGAAGCAGCCTGCCTCGAGGATAGGCCCAGGCTGACGGTTCGGCGCATAGAGCTCGTTGTAGCCCCCATAGGCATCCGCCTGCAGAATCCCGGACCAGGCCGCAAGATGGCACTTCGGATGATCGCCGCGCCGGTCGCGCGAATAGTAGAAGACGGCCGAGGGTGGATCATTGCCACCGAACGGCTGATCGTCGCGCACATAATCCCACAATCTGCCGGTGATGGTCTTACCAGCGCATCCCACCTTATCCGTCACGCTCCACATTGGACCGATTGGGATGCCGAGGCTGAGGCCGTCCACCAAATCCCCCGTGCCTTGTTGGAGCAGCGGAGCACTCCGTACGATATTGTGGTGGGGCGGATGGTCTAACAGCTGTCAGGCCACACGCTTTTTGCAAGTGCGCCTTCTTGGGACGGTAAGTGGATGAGCGCACTTCTGCGTGCCGCCAAGCTCCGTCATGAGGTTAATTGCAGTCATTGTGCGCGCTGCAAAGAGAACATTGCCCGAATGCCGTGCGCAGCGATTATCGGTTTCAATCCGGTGAAGCCATTTGCCAACCAATGCTAACCGCTCTTCTCCAAGAGCGGGGCTATCTGAGCCGCCTCTCAGGCATGTGCTTCCTCGACTTTTTGTGCACATAGGCACGTATACCACGCGTGTCCTTGCAGAGCGATTGTCCAGAAGACGGGATTTCCTGTGTTCTGATGATGTGCCGCAGCCAGTCAGCTAAATCATCAATCCTGCTGTCGCTTTCGCGCTTCCCACCACTCCGGGGATGCCCGCGCCAGGATGAGTGCCTGCTCCAACAAAAAAGAGATTCTCGAAATGATCGTCGCGGTTGTGGGCACGGAACCAGGCGCTTTGTGTCAGTGTCGGCTCCAAGCTGAAGGCGCTACCCAGATGAGCGCCAAGATCGCTCTCAAAGTCTCGCGGCGTGTAGTGAAAGCAGACTTCAATGCGATCTTCAATGTCTGGGATTAGCAGGGCGCGGATGCGGTCAATGACAATTTTACGGTAACGTTCTCCCTCCTTGGACCAGTCGATCGGTGCCACGCCGAGGTGTGGCACGGGAGCCAAGGCATAGAATGCTGATTTCCCCGGTGGGGCGACCGTCGCATCGCTAGCGCCGGGATTGTGCAAATAGATCGAAGGATCCTCGGGAAGGCGGCCTTTCTTGTAAATATCTTCAAGCAATGGGCCGTAGCGATCGGAAAACAGAATTGAATGATGCGCGATATCCGGGAACGTCCCGTCCAGACCGAAGTGCACAACGAACAAGCTGGGGGAGTATCTCTTAGATTTGAGAGAGTTAAGCTTACGAATTGCCTCAGTCGATTGTGTAATCATTCCGTAGGTGTTCACAATGTCACCGTTACTGGCGATCTGGTCAGAATTTAATTGCATTCCTGACTGGGTAATTACGCCCGTGACATGGCGGCCTTCGTAAGTGATCGTTTCGACCTTTTCGTTCAGCAAGAGCTTTCCGCCAAGCCGGCCAAACAAGGTTACAAGCCCATCAATAAGTGCGTTAGTGCCGCCCACTGCACACCACACCCCGCCCGTTTTCTCGAGATTGTGGATGAGAGCATAGATGCCGCTTGTCTCCATCGGATTGCCGCCTACCAGCAAAGTGTGGAATGACAATATTTGCCGCAACTTCTCGCTGCGCACAAAAGAGGCAACCGTTGCATAGACCGAGCGCCACGCCTTGTAGCGCGCCAGTGCCGGCGCTGCCTTGAGCATGCTTCTAAAATTGAGAAACGGGACCGCCCCTAGTTTCACATAGCCTTCCTGATAGACTGCGCGCGAATAATCCAGGAAACGGCGGTAGCCATCGACATCGCGAGGGTCGAGCTTGCGAATTTCCGCTTCCAGCCGGCTATCATCGTTTGAGTAATCGAACTGTGTACCATCGTTCCAGACAAGGCGATAAAATGGGTCCACCGCCCGCAACGTCACGTCCTTGTCCATTGCGCTTTCCGACAGAGACCAAAGTTCCTCCAGACAGGAAGGGTCTGTAATTACGGTTGGACCGGCATCGAAAGTGTACCCTTCTCGCTCCCAATGATAGGCCCGGCCGCCTGCCCGGTCTCGCGCTTCGATCACGGTGGTCTCGATACCCGCGCTCTGCAGACGTATCGCCAGTGCCAGTCCTCCAAAACCAGACCCAATAACGATAGCGGACGGTTTGGAGGGCATAAACTAATTCGCCATTATAGAGGATCGGGATGATCGTGTTGCGTATAATATCCTCGTCAAATCGCCACCTGTCCAAAGGGGAGGGTGGAAAAAACGGGAAAAGTCGCCAAGATGTCAGCGCGATAGGATAGTATCAGGATGCGTGCACCAAACCCAAATATCGATGATGTTCTCTCGGTTGGGGGGAAATCTGTGCTGCTTGCCAATCCGCGTGGTTTTTGTGCAGGAGTGCGGCGCGCGATCAGGGCTGTTGAAGATGCATTGGAAGCCTATGGCGCTCCGGTGTATGTTCGACGCGCGATCGTGCATAATCGCCGGGTGGTCGAGAGCCTTGAGCAGCGCGGCGCAGTCTTCGTTCAGGAAGTAAGCGAAATACCTGAAGGGGCCGTCACGATACTATCTGCCCATGGTAGCGCTGCAATCGTGAAGTCGGCAGCCCAGCAAGCCAATCTACGTGTCGTCGATGCGATTTGTCCCCAGGTCGCCAAAGTGCATTCCGAAGTGGTTCAGTGGCACCTGCAAGGTCGCCGTGTAATTCTTATAGGGCACGTCGACCATCCGGAAATCATCGGAACGGTTGGCCAGATCCCCCGCGGAGAAATCTTCGTGGTGGGTAATGTGGCCGACGTGGACGCGCTGCAACTTGCTGCCTTGACGCCGGTCGCCTACGCTGTTCAGACCACCTTCTCCGTTGGCGAGGCGACGACAGTGATCGAGGCGATCAAGGCCCGTTTTTCTGATTGTGTCGGTCCGCGCTCTAGTGACATCTGCTATGCGACGACAAACCGCCAGACCGCTGTTGCCGCGATCGCAGCGCAATGCGATGTCATGCTGATCGTTGGCGATACCATGTCCTCTAACGCGCGCCGATTGGTAGAAACTGCGGTAGCGGCCGGCTGCCCCCAAGCAATTCTGGTGGAAGGGGCGGTCGACTTGCCGCGATGCTTTCCAGCCGGCGCCTCCGTAGTTGGCCTTAGCGCGGCAGCGTCGGCCCCTGACGAGGTGATCGAAGAAGTGTGCGGTTGGCTGCGCGAACAAGGCTTCGCATTCAACGAGATGGCGGGGGCCGAGGAAGCGATGAAGTTCCGACCGGTATCGGTTGCGCTGGATGACCGCAAGCCGTCTACTTCGTTGTTGTTCGCGGCCGACATTCGCAAAGACGTAGACGAGGCCATACTCGAAGAGATCGGTCATTCTCCTTCGCGCAGCATGCGGCTTGCCGATGCCATGCGCTATGCGGCGACCGGGGGTGGCAAACGGTTTCGCGCCGCTCTTACTGTTACGGTTACCGATATGCTGGGCGGGTCGAGGCAGATGGCGCTGCGCGCGGCCGCTGCAATCGAATGTGTTCATGCCCAGTCCCTTGTCCACGACGACCTCCCCTGCATGGACAACGACGATTTGCGGCGGGGCAGGCCGACCGTGCATCGGCGCTTCGACGAGGCTACTGCGGTACTGGCTGGCGACGCCTTACTTGCCCTCGCGTTCGAGATACTGGCCGATCCAAGGACACATCCCGAAGCGGAAGTACGTACTCAATTGGTGCTTCGCCTAGCGCAGACGATGGGGCAGGACGGGCTTGCAGGCGGCCAAATGATGGATCTTTACCCTAGCGAAAACATAACTCGAGAGGAATTGATCGCCTGCCTCTCCGGCAAGACGGGCGCACTCGTACGCTTTGCCGTCGAAGCCGGCATCCTGCTAGGTCGAACAGATGCGCGCGGTCGGGCACAACTCCGATCCTTTGCGGAAAATCTCGGCCTGCTGTTCCAGTTGCAGGACGACTTCCTGGACGCTGCTGGCGATGAGCGAGCAGTCGGCAAGGCTCTACGTAAGGATGCCGCCAACAAACGGAAAAATGCCATCTTGGTCCTGGGACCCGAAGCGGCAGCTAGGGAGGCGGAGCGTCTTCTTGCGTCCTGCAAGACTCTGCTTGAGTCATTTGGTGACAGTGCCGCAGGTCTCCTTGAACTGACCCGTTTCGCTGCCCAACGAACGTGCTAAAAGCCCGCCTCGATGGCGACCCGGATCGCTTCGGCCACCGTGCGCACCTCTAATGCGCGCAACAGTGCGGCACGGTGCATCTTGATGGTCCGTTCGGTCACGCCAAGTTCGAAGGCGATCTGCTTGTTGAGGCGTCCTTGCGCTAGCGCTTGAAGTATCTGGGAGTTGCCGCCGGCTGAGCCTTTCAATACGAGCACTTGCCTGCTGATGGCGACTGGCCTGCGTATCGTCTATGGCCATTTGTGAGCCGAGGAAGAATTCGATTTCACCGTCGCCGTCGAACAAGGGGGCGACCATCACGGCGTTACGAAAAGGCCGTGCCGTCCTTGCGATAGTTGATGAGCTCAACCATCGTCGGGCGAACCTGTGCGATGGCATCGCGAAGCATCGCCGCCTGCATTCTTTCGGTTCGGGCCCCCGCAGGAACCGGCAGTTACGGCCGATCACCTCCTCCCTCGAATAGCCCGTCAACTCGATGAAGGCCTCATTACAGGCAACGATCGGATTGTCGGCCATGCGGGGATCGCTGACCACGGCGGCAACTCGGCTGTTGGTGATGAGGGAGTTTGGATCCATTGTCTTTGGCACTGTGCTTCCCTTCCCGTTAGGCCATATCGCAGAGACCTGTCGAAAAGCCTAGGACGTTATGACGCATCCGCTGGTGTTGGGCTGGCGGTGAAGCTGTCAGAAACATGATGAAACTCATATTTGCGGGGGTGTTGCCCTCTCATCAGAGCGGGGAAGCAAGCTGCACCGCCCACACGATCCCATCAGAGGCTTATCGCGGCTTCATTCTCGATATGCGCGACCCGCTTCCGCGCATGTGGAAGAATTATTGCGTCGGCCATGATGGAAAATCCTGGAATATGCTGACCGGCAAGATGTTCGGTTGCCTCGATCGGGACCCTAGCAGAATCCAGAATTTTTTCCGCTTCTACGGAGGGTCACGAAATATGAGGCCGCGGATCGGGATTGTGGGCGCAGGCGTTGCTGGTCTAGCCTGTGCCGAGCGGTTGCGCTCCATCGGCGATATCATGCTTGTCGATAAGGGGCGCCGCCCGGGGGGGCGCCTAACCACCGTTACGATTGGGAATTCGTCCTGGGACCTGGGGGCACCCTTTTTTACAGCTTGCGATCCCCAGTTCCGCGCCCAAGTCATGGACTGGCAAAGGGCCGGCTGGGTGGCGCGCTGGGATTTAGGCCCCCCGAATGCATGGGTGGGCGTCACGTCGATGGCAAGCCTCATTGCCGAGCAGAGCAGGGGGCATGAAATCATGTTCGGTTTCCAAGCCCGGTCGCTTGTCAGGAAGGGTTGCGGGTGGACGCTCGAAAGCCAAGCCGGCCGCATAGGACCTTTTGATGCTTTGGTCGTCGCCGTTCCGGCCGAACAGGCCGCTCCGCTTCTTTCCCCTCCATGATCTGGACGCCGCGCGCGACGCAGCATCTATCCGGTCTTCGCCCTGCTGGGCCGTTATGGTCGAATTTGCCCGCCCACTCCCTGTTGCCACGCATTTGATGTCGGATTGGGGAATCTTCTCCCTTGTCGCCAGCAACCGCTCCAAGCCAGCAAGAGGCGAAGAGGAATGTTGGATCCTTCACGCCAACGGGCAGTGGTCGCGCGATCATCTGGAGTTGTCGCCCGTCGAAGTGGCGCCGCTGTTGCTCGAGGCTTTCGCCGCAGAAATCAGCATCGATCTCCCAGAGCCCTCGTTCATCAAGGCTCATAGGTGGCGCTATTCAAGGCCACGCGGACAATCGGGCGACGTCATCTGGAATCCCGCGCTAGGGCTGGGAGCATGCGGCGACTGGTGCACCGAGCCGACGGTAGAAGGGGCCTGGCTTTCGGGCGTACGGCTGGCTGAAAAAATGATCGGAACGATGGGTGAAAATGGCGCGAGGTTAGATGGAGATTTCAGGCATGGAAGATAGCGCGAGTGAAGACGGCACTGGAAACATGACCGCTGCGGTGTTTGGCGCAAGCGGAGCAATCGGGGGATCGATGGCAGCAAGCCTGGCCAAAAATGGGCGTTTCAGCGCGGTCATGGCCGGGTCGCGGGCTGTGATCCTCCCGGTGGCTGGTTGCAGGCCCTTTCGTTTCGACCTCGATGATGAAGCGTCGATTGCTGAAGCTGCTGCAGCCCTTCCCCAACCAATTGGGCTGGTGCTCGTATGCACCGGCTTATTGCACGATCAAGCGTCAAACATCGTTCCTGAGAAAACCTTGCGGGCACTTCATGGCGCAACGTTGGCGCGGCTTTACGCAGTGAATGCGATCGGTCCAGCGCTCATCGCCAAACATGTGCTGCCGCGACTTCCAAGACAGGAACGCTGCATTTTTGCCGTTCTTTCAGCAAAGGTCGGCTCCATCGGTGACAACCGTCTGGGGGGATGGCACGCCTATCGCGCAAGCAAGGCGGCCCTGAATATGATGATACGCAATTTCGCGATCGAAATGAGGCGAACACATCCCGAAGCCATCGTCGCGGCGCTGCACCCCGGTACCGTCGAAAGCAATCTTTCCGCGCCATTCGGACGCGGTGTTCCATCGGACAAGCTTTTTACGCCAGACTATGCGGCTGAAAAGCTGCTCGGTGTGATAGATCGCCTCACCCATGCTGACAGTGGCGGCTTCTTCGCCTGGGACGGCATGCGTCTGCCCGATTAGAGCGGATTTCGACCGTTTTGAATCGATGGGGGATTTCCCTCCGGTCTGATTTGTGATTCAGAATCTGTGCCGGTGAAGGAGGCCGGCATGGATGGGTCACCCTCTGTCGATGGATTTGCGCACGCGGCTTCTGGCCGCGATTGATGGCGGGCTGAGTTGTCGAGGAGCGGCGGCGCGCTTCGGGGTTGCGCCATCGACAGCCATTCGCTGGCAGGCGCAGCGTCTGGAAACCGGCGCCTTCGCTCCCAAGCCGCAAGGCGGCGACATGCGATCCC
The DNA here is from genome assembly GCA_029231635.1 of Ditylenchus weischeri. Lineage (NCBI taxonomy): Eukaryota > Metazoa > Nematoda > Chromadorea > Rhabditida > Anguinidae > Ditylenchus > Ditylenchus weischeri. The sequence continues at coordinate 37,542 of JAMRYI010001093.1, read as the reverse complement.
GCAGAGTGGAGGAGCGAGCCGCCGACATTCTGGCTTTGTGGGAGGCGCGCAAGGACATCTCGCTCGAAGAGCTGCGCATTGCCTTGTCCGAAGCGGGCCTGACGGTGTCGGTCGCTGGGCTGCACCGCTTCTTCGCGCGGCGGGGCATGACGCGCAAAAAAAGACTGGGCATGCCATCGAGCAAGACCGCCCCGACGTCCTGAGGCAGCGCCACGACTGGTTCGAGAACCAGGTCGATCTGGAGCCGGAACGCCTGGTGTTTATCGACGAGACGTGGACCGCCACCAACATGACCCGCAGCCACGGGCGTTGTGCCAGAGGCGAGCGGTTGCGGATGGGATACCCGCATGGCCATCGCAAGACCACCACGCTGGTCGCGGGCCTCCGCATGAGCGGCATGGTCGCGCCGATGGTGCTGGACGGTCCAATCAACGGTGACTGGTTCGAAGCCTATGTCGCGCAGGTTCTCGTACCGGAGTTGCGGCCTGGCGACGTCGTCATCATGGACAATTTGTCGAGCCATAAGCGCCCTGCTGTCCGCGACCGGATCGAGGCGGCAGGGGCAACGCTGCGCTTCCTGCCACCCTATAGCCCCGACTTCAACCCGATCGAGAGAAGGCCTTTGCCCGCCTCAAGGCCATGCTCCGAAAAGCAGGCGAGCGCACCGTCAGCGGCCTGTGGGGCCTCATCGGCAGGCTCGTCGACATCTTCCAGCCCGCCGAATGTGCCAACTACTTCAGCTCATGCGGATATGATCCAGATTGATCGAAAATCGCTCTAGTGATGGAATGCCGCGAATGGCAAGGATGCGCACTCCGATGCCGAATCCATCAACGCAAAGCGCCTACGCCACTTGCCCCAAAGCGCGGTAGGCTGCTCGTGGCTATAGAGATCGGTTTTCGTCGAGTGGTTTGAAACGAAGGAAATAAACCAGAATAGCATAGGCAATTTTAAAGTGGTCTTCTGAGTAGAGCCGAGCGTTGGCAAATGCATAATAAAATGGCCATGCTGTTAGCGCGTTAATGGAATACAAGCCACAGCAGGATGATGACGCGGATCAACATGCCGATAAGCCAAAGCACAATAGCTTTTCCCACGCGAAACGCCTTGCAAAATAACTGAAACGTCAGGCCGCTGCGGCTCAACATTATTCCAAAGGGTCGTTTTGAACTCCCATCACGTCCGCGCGTTTTGGTGGGAGGAGTGTTCCAATGCGCGCGGAATTCACGATCGTGCCGGACCGGCACAATAATTTGATGAGGGTAAAGCTGGCTGGCTTTTTCACCCAACAGGACGTCGCTAGTTTCGCCAACGCCTATCGCGAGGGGCTGGGGCAACTTAACGGCTACGGTCATCTGACACTTGCCGATATTCGAGAAATGGCCATTCAGGCGCAGGATATCGTGAGTGCTTTTGCAGACTTCATGGCCTCTCCGACGACGCGTTCGCGCAAACTGGCTTTTATTTGCGGTTCCACCCTTGCCCGCCTACAGGCACAGCGCCTCACCACGCGTGCTGATGTGCAATTATTTCAATCCGCTTTCGCGGCGGAAGCCTGGCTGTTGGAGTGAAATCCAATCTAAGTCAGAAGGGCCGTCAAGCCGTGCCGCTGCTATCGGTCGAGCTGCGTTCGCGAACGCTCCAGCGCCCGGCCCACCGTGTAACTTGTTATTATCATATTTGGTGGGATCGCTGACGTGCAGAAACGCAGCGCGGCTGAGCATCCGCAGGAATGCCCAATCTCCCTAAAGAAATGCTGCTGCCGACCTCCCGTCCCAAGTCGCGGAAAGATGGCTCAATAGCTCTGTGTCGACCCTAAGCTCGCATTGGTGTCACCTCTGTATGACCCGGAAGATTAGCGAGGGGGCAAGGTAAGCGGCGCTCAAGCGGTTTTCGGCATGGTGAGAAGGGACAGGTAGGAAGCAATTGGTTGTACCATTGGCGGCAACCTGCTTGGCTGCCGGGATTTCTGTCAGACCGGCGCAGCTTCGCCTCCATCGGGCAGTACATATCGGAACGGATAGTCGGCCCGCTGGTTACCCGCTCTATGCCGACAAAGATGTTATCATGACGTGTGATCCCGCCGCCTTTAACCCACCGCCGGAAGCAAGGCAATTTTATGCCAATAGCCTCGCAGAGCTGGTCGCCTCGGGCATCCCCTTCATGCTTTCAGGTACTTACGCTTTAGGCTGTCATACCGGGATATCTCGCCCGACCAAGGATCTGGATGTCTTCTGCAAGGCAGGCGATGCGCCACGGATCCTGGCCCACTTCCGTCATCTGGGCCATGACGTCGAATTCGAGGACGAGCGCTGGATCGGGAAGGTATGGAAGGATGGCAATTTCTTCGATGTGATCTACAATATTTCTTCGGCCAGCTTGCCGGTGACCGAAGAGTGGTTCCGCGACGAATTCTATGCAGAAGTCTATGGAACCCGTGTCCGCATCACGCCGCCCACCGAATTCATCCTCTCCAAACTCTTCATCCAGGATCGCTATCGCTATGACGGCGCGGATGTCGCGCACATGATCCTCAAGCAGCACGAGACCATCGATTGGCAGCGCATGCTGGACACGATGGAACTGCATTGGGAATTGCTGCTGATCCATTTGCTCCACTTCCGCTTCGTCTATCCAACCGAACGGCACTGCATTCCGCTCTGGCTGTTCGAAGAGCTTCTTGGCAGGCTGGAAACCCGGGCGGAGCTCCCCGTCCCCAAAATTCGGGTTTGTCGTGGAAGATTGCTCTCTCCACGCGATTATCTGGTCGACATCACCGATTGGGGATTTGCTGATGTTGTCGGGAAAGGACTGGAGGAAAGCCATGACCGAAACAAGTGATGCGGCGCCGGCCGGGAGACTTACCGTAGCCGCGATTGGCGACCTTCATGTAAGCGAGACGTCGGAACATCGATATCGCGAAATGTTCGCGGAAATCTCCGACAAGGCCGATATTCTTGCGCTGTGTGGCGATCTGACCAATTTTGGCAAAACGCGCGAGGCGGAAATATTGGCAGAAGATTTACAGGCATGTAGGATCCCGGCGGTCGCGGTGCTTGGAAATCATGACTTTGAATGCGGTCAGCCCGACGAGGTGGCCCGTATTCTTCACAGCGCCGGAGTCACGGTTCTGGATGAGCAGGCTGTAGAAATAAAAGGTGTTGGGTTCGCTGGGGTCAAGGGCTTCGTCGGGGGCTTTGGTCGCGGCGAATTGGGTGCATTTGGCGAACCGGCAATAAAGGGCTTCGTCGAAGAGTCGATCAATGAGGCGCGCAAGCTGGAGAATGCCCTTCGCACGCTAAGAACCGACCGCGCTGTGGCTATTCTGCATTATTCCCCTATCTCTGAGACGGTCGTGGGCGAGCCACCTGAGATATTTCCGTTTCTCGGTTCTTCCCGGCTTGCTGACGCCATCGACCGGTTCGATAATGTCCGCTTTGCTGTCCATGGGCATGCGCACCGTGGTGCATTCGAGGGTAAGACCCCGCGCGGCGTCCCTGTCTATAATTGCGCGCAATTTGTCGTTTCAGAAAAATTTGGCCGGCCTTACGCTTTGATTGCGGTTTAGCATGAACTGAGCCTGATGAAGTGCTGTGCCCACAAAAATGCAGCGCGACATTGCATTGGCGCATGTCCTCGTCGTCCGTTCAGATGGCTTATCGCTGCACTGACGTTCAGCGTTATTGGTATCTGATGCTTGTCCCATTCGCGTTGGTTGCATCGACGAATCTTTTACGCGCAATCGCTTGGATATTTTGCAGTTTCGGACGTTATCTCTCAGCAACAATCTCGAAGGATAGCATGGCGCATTGGGCGGCAGGTCTGAGTGGACAATATGATATGCGGTGCGAGGTCTTTTTCCCTCGGGGGCACGGCTGGAAGCTCGATCCTGCCCAGGCCCTGAAGCATGATATTGGCTTTGCACGCTCCGTCGAGGTCCTTGGCCTGAAGCGGGAGCCCCAATGGGCTGCGTCGTCGGGCGCTCGGATAGACGTGGCGGCGGTCAGCGGAGCGACATCACATAAGCCCGATGTCTTGCTCGCAGGAGGCTATCGCGGCAATGAGCTCGTCCTTTCTTCATTCGCAGCGCGCGTGCGAGAATCCGAGCCGGAGCGACGCGCGCTCCCAAATAGGGATAGGTTTGATCCCTATCCTTCTGACAGCAGCAGCGGGCAAAGGGCGAACGACCGATGAAGGGTGTTATGGTCCTGCCCATGCTCCTGCTTGCCTGCTGCAACGTGCTGCCGCGCGATCCCGCCGGCACATCGACACGCGTTGCCAAAGAGCGAGCCTTCACGGTCGCGCTGGCCGATCCTGCCGTTAAGGGGGCACCAGAAGTCCAACGGCTCGTTCATGAAATCGAGCGACGAACCGGCGCGCAGGCGCATTGGCGGCCAGGCACAGGCGAGGGGCTTTTCGCGCAGCTTGATGATGGCACGCTCGACCTGGTGATCGGGCGCTTCCAGGCCGACAGCCCCTGGGCGACGGACGTGGCCTTTGGCCCGCCCCTCTTGAAGACCGGGACGAAGGACGGACCGCTGGAACTCAAGGCGGCGATGCGCAATGGCGAGAACCGGTGGATCATGACAGTCGAGCGCGCCAGCCGCGCAGTCTCGCAGGAGGCCCGCGAAGAATGAGCGATACAAGCCTTCCCGACGAACTGCGTGAGCCCATGGCGCGGGCGGTACGCCTGGAATATTGGAACATCTTCTGGACGCTCACGATCATCGTGACGATGGGGTTGGTGCTTGGCCAGAGCCAGACGATGAAGACCGCCTGGATCGAGGACACGCTGGGGCTTGTACCCCCTATCATGTTCCTGATTGCCGCGCATATGGAACGCCATGCCCATCGCTCGCGCCGCTTCCCCTTTGGCTTTGAGCGGGTCAACGGCCTTGGCTTCTTCGTCGCTGCGGTCGCGCTCACAGCAGTCGGTGCATTGCTTCTCTATAACGCTGTGATGGCGCTTGGCTCGCAGGAGCACGCGACCGTCGGTTCGATCGTCATTTTGGGTCAGGATATCTGGCTGGGCTGGCTGATGATTGCCGCGCAGATCTATTCCCTCATCCCGCCGCTCTTCATTGGTCGCAAAGAATTGCCCCTGGCAAAGGCGCTCAACGACAAGCTGTTGCATACAGATGCGCTCATGAACAAGGCGAACTGGCTTACTGGGGCGGCCGGGCTCGCTGGCATCATAGGTCTTGGACTTGGTTGGTGGTGGGCAGACTCGGTGGCGGCTGCCATCATTTCGCTCGACGTCCTCAATGACGGGATCAAGGCATTGCGATCCTCAACAGCCGAACTGGTTGATGGTGCGCCAAGGGCGCTGTCGAGCACTGAACTTTCGGACGATGCGCAAAGTTTATGCGATCGGCTTCATGCAGAATTTCCCGGTGCCACGATCCGACTGCGTGAGACCGGCCGCCTCATCCGGGCCGAAGTCCATGACGCCCATCCCCCGGCGCAGTGCCGTCATCCGCGCGATTATTGGCCGCAAGGCGAGGACAGGGCCTGGCGGCTGGCGCAGGTCAGCTTCATCCCTCCAGTTAAGAGCGATGGCTCAGACTAGCTTGGCGGCGATTGCTGCAAGGCATCTGCCTGCTTTTCCGGTCTGATGTAGATGGAGGTCAGATCAGGGACGCAAGCCTTCATTTCACGCTCAATGTCTTCGATCAGGTGCTCTGCTTCTCCCATCGGCAGGTCATCGACGAAATCGGCACTAATCGCCACAAACACTGCATCGGGCGCCGTGTGGATCGTGCGGACATGATTGACTGCGCTGATCTGCGGACGTTGGTCGAGAATGGCCCATAAAGCCGAAATGATCGCCGGATCGGCGCTTTCGCCGATCAGCAGTCCTTTGGCTTCGCGCGCGAGCAGCATGGCGACACCAGCCAGAATGAGACCGATCACGATCGACGCGACACCGTCAATCCGTGGATCGGCAAAATGATGGCTGGCCCACACGCCAACCCCCGCAATACCAAGGCCGATCAGCGCTGCGCTATCCTCGAACAGGACGAGGAAGCCCGCAGGATCTTTCGAACGGCGAACCGATAGCCACCAACTGCTCGATCCCCGCTTTGCATTAAACTCGCGCACCGCAATGGCCCAGCTTGATCCTTCAAGAAGCGCGGCGATTGCCAGCACCACATAATTGATCGTGGGATCGCGCAAAGCTTCAGGCTCAGCAATGTGCAGCCAGCCCTCATAGATCGAGACACCGGCGCCAACAGCAAAGATCAGAATCGCGACGACGAAGGCCCAGAAGTAGAGTTCGCGGCCATAGCCGAAGGGATGGGTGACGTCGGCTGGACGCCTCGCCTTAGCCTGGCCATAGAGCAGCAGGATCTGGTTGCCGCTGTCGACCAGCGAGTGAACCCCCTCGGTCAGCATGGAAGACGAGCCGCTGATCGCCGCCGCTACGAATTTGGCGATGGCGATCCCGACATTGGCGAAAAGGGCGCCATAAAGGACGATATTGTCGCGGAACCTGCGCGGCAGATCGGCCATAGGGCTCAACCGGGATAGGAGCTGGAGCGAAGCAGGCCGGCCAGATGCGCTGCATTGCTGGCGACCATCTTGGCTGTCTTCGTCACCATCTCGGGCGTCTTGTCGAGATCCTTGAAATCAACCGACCCCATCGCTTCGCCCACCCAGTAGCAGGCGGCAACAGCCGGGATCGTCCAGCCCACGTCGTTCAATGCCTGGAACAACTGGGCGCTGCAAAAATGTGCACCATCCTCATTGCCGACGATGGCCGCAACAGCGACCTTCCCATAGCTTGGCATCCGGCCCTGATTGTCGGTCTCGGAAAGAAAGGCATCCATCCGCTCCAGCACCCTTTTGGCAACGCTGCTGATCTGCCCCATCCAGATTGGTCCGCCAAGGATCAGAATGTCATGGGCGAGTATCTTCTCGCGCAGTGCCGGCCAGGCGTCGCCATTGCCTTCGTCGGAAGTGACACCTGGCTTGATGTCGAGAGCAGCAATCCGGACCGTTTCGCTGACTATCACATCATTGTGCTTGAAGGCTTCCGCCAGGACGGCGATCATTACGTCGGTAGAACTCTCCTCGACCCCGTCTGCCTTGAGCGTGCAGTTAAGCGCCAGTGCCTTGAGCGGCATAGTTCATCTCCTTAAAGGGACGTGGACAAAAGATGCTCGCTCGAGGCAACCATCCATTCTTCGCCATCAGAACTCGCGGGGGGGCAATGAGTTCTTCAAGGCAAAGGAGATTATGTGATGAGCAAAACCAGCCTGTCAGTGTCGGCCGCTTATCATCGCGCTGCGAATACCCGATCGCCTGGGACATCGAACAGCTCGGGCGCCGGGCAAAAGATCGTTTCCAATATGCTGGCAGGGGACGAGGCAACCAGGATCAGCGCTGTTCCGCGGGGTTACGCCGGGCAAACGTTCCGACTCCGATATGGTCGGATCATTGATGTGCGAAAGCTGGCTGGATAGACGCTTACATCTTGCGCGTCAGCGAGAAAAGATCTCGGGCCAATTGGTAGGAGGGTGCGGCGGCATGGCTCGCGCGCACTCATGCCGACTTGCCGCGTCCGGAAGCCAGAACAGGCAATATCGGGCGTAGCCACAAGCAAATTGCGCGCTGCTTTTTTAAGACCTGCTGCTTTGCCCACGGCTGCAGCGGGTAACTGCGTTGCACGACTCGAACGGCGACCAGCAGGGTTTCCTGCCGATCATTGCCCGGTTTCAGACCACTCGGCTGGCGGATGGCCAGATCAAGGACCAATGCAAATGGCGGTCGGCCTTGACGTGCCGATAACTGGTCTAGGGGAACAGATAGGTGGGCCAAAGGTTCTTTGTACCAACGGTGGAAGGAAGCGACATGCCGAATGAGATAAACGCCTTGGCTGATATGCCGTGCCTTTGTGACACGGATTTCAAGGCGGAGCTTGCTGCGGTTCTTCCACAGCTTCGCGCATTCGCGCGGAGTTTGGCGGGGCATCGGGATATAGCGGACGATCTGGTCCAGGAGACGATGCTCAAGCTATGGCGTGCGCGTGAACGTTTTATTGCGGGTACCAATTTTCGTGCCTGGGCGTTCGTGATCCTGCGCAACCATTTTCTCAGTGAAATGCGGCGCAGTCGGTTCGTTGGCGAATGGGACGATCTTGTCGCTGATCGCGTCCTTGCAGCGCCGGCCGACCAGGAAACGAGCGTCGAACTGCGCGACATGGTACGGGCATTGATGCAATTGCCCGTCCTCAGCGGGAGGCGCTGATCCTGGTAGGGGCCGGCGGCATCTCCTATGAGGAAACAGCGCAGATTGTTGGTGTTGCGGTCGGAACGATCAAGAGCCGTGTCGCAAGAGCGCGGGCTGCGCTTGAAATTCTCATCAATGGCGGGCGGCTCGAAAATAGTCGGAGCGACATGAGCACGCAGGACAATGTTGTCGTAAGCATTTTTGACTATTTGGAATCGATCCGTGTGCAGCATGGGCTTGCAGCAAAGCCGTTCGACATCTCGCTGCTGGCCAAAGCCGCCTGATCTTCGTCCCATCCTCACTCTGGCTGCGCAAGGACAGCCTGTTACGTCCTTTGGGCAGGCAAGAGTCAGGCTGGCCATTGTCCTGAATTACCTTAACGTGCTCGAAAGATTGGACCGACCCTTTCTGAGCCGGGAGGGTCAAGTGCGTGATTTCTACCCTCTGAAGATGTCGGTGACGACCAGAATATTTCCAAGCTGCGCGCCGACCGCCGTCATTTACACTGGCCCGCAGCCCTGCGGTGGATCGGCGCCGGACCCGATGTAGGGGGGCTTGAAACCGAGCAACTTGCCTTATCTGGCCCTGTATGGCGGCCAGTTCTTCCAGAAACATAGGAAGATGCATCGCAAGATCGCTCCGTCTTGCATGCGGCCAAGACCACAGGCCAGTTCCTCCTGATGGCTCACTTGGCAGGACACCCGTCCTACCAATGCCGGACCCGGCCAGTATCGACATGGACGAAATTGCTTTCGGGATAATAGCCCACCCCGCCTGCACGCAACGAGAGGGCGGCCTTGTGAAGATTGGCGAGGCGAATATTTTTGAGCCTTATGTCGACCGCCTTGCCAAGCATATGCTGGCTCTTGGACGCCACGCCCGTCGAATTGCGATGCAGCCTGCCATTGGTCTTTGGCGAGCGATAGCCTGAGATCAGGGTGAAGCAGGCGCGCTTGTCTGCACCAGTCGCTGCCTGGAGATGGACAAGCGTGTCGAGTAAGCTCGTATCCATCCTGATCGCCTCGCCCGTCCGCCAGTCGCGCATGAAATGATTGAGCTCGGCGATGCCATCCCTCCGGAAGCGTCCGCCAGAAAAATAGCAGATGTCGATATGCTCCGAGTTATGCAGATTGCGAAAGGCAAGCCGCCTTTCGGGAATCGCTGCCCATGAGGCCTCGGAAAACAACTGCGCCATACCGCAAGCTGCAGCGCCAAACAGCACCGACCGTCGATCGAATATCATGAATGTCGTTGGTCCCGAACATGTTTCAGGGAGATAAAGGCGGCGCGCAGGCGTTGCCTATGTTCCTGTCCTATAAGGTGATTTTGGCGACGTGAACAGATCGGTTCCATGGGAATTTCGGATTTTGGCCTCGGTTGGTCTCATTTTTTGCGGCTTGCGTACAGGCCGCCGTGCCAGCTACGGATCAGACAGGCGCGCCAGCCACTTTTCCAGCAAGCATCGACCCGGCCATATTCCAGGCCCAGGTCCCAGCTCGACCGAGCGGGCTTTGCGCCCGGCATAGTCGATGGAAAGCATGGCCGCTTTTTCGTGATGGCCCTCAAGGCCTTTCAGGAGGCGCGCGGACTAGAGCAAAGCGGGGCCCTTGATGCCGCAAGCCGCGAGGCTCTGGCGAGCGACAGGGCGCCAACGCTTATCCGCATGGTTCTGCGAGCCGAAGCGCTGGAGGCATCTTTCACACCCGACATACCCTCAAGGATCATTGATCAGGCCTCGCTTCCCTTTCTTGGTTATCGCAACCTTCTAGAAAAGCTGTCCGAGCGTTTCCATACAAGCAGCGATATCCTCTTGCAGCTCAATCCTGGTCTCAACGCTCCCAAAGCCGGAATGGAATTACTGCTACCGGGACTGCTCCCTTCTGATCGGGCCTATGATCCGGGTCTCCCGTCAAGATGGCGGGATGTACTGGCCGAACTCAATATAAGTGCGAACCAACCCCGCGCAGCCAGGATCATTGTGAGTAAATCGCAGAGCGTGCTGCGGGTTTATGACGGGAAGGATCGGGTCATTGCACAGTTCCCCGCAACGACAGGCAGCGACCATGATCCGTTGCCGCTGGGGAAATGGATGATCAGCACGACAGCCTTCATGCCCACCTATCATTATAATCCTGATCTTTTCTGGGATGCGGACAGCAGCGATAAGAAAGCGCAGCTTAATCCAGGTCCCAATAGCCCTGTAGGGGTCGTCTGGATCGATCTGGACAAACCCCATTATGGCATCCACGGAACCCCCGAGCCCGCCCTGATTGGGCGTTCACAAAGTCACGGCTGCATTCGGCTGAGCAATTGGGACGCTGCCCGGCTTGCCCAGATGGTGCGCGCCGATACCCCTGCCGAATTTGTCGCTTAAGGCGCGTCCTGTCGCTTTTTGCGTCCGATCAATGGTACTGGCGCCCATATGCACCGGAGCCTCGATCAAGGTTGCGCGTTGTACGCAAGAAATTTTGAGGAGAAATGCGTGCCCAAATCCGCTGTCGCCCTTCCGATGGTCGCCATCGCCCTGACCCTGGCAGCCTGCAACGGCCAGTCAGGCGGCGGAAATGGGGCCGAGGCGGCATCGGCACAGCGAGAGGCACGGTGGGATGAAGGAGCGATCCGCGATCTCAAGCAGGCCATCGATACTCGCGCCGCGCATGGCCTTGACCATCTTTTCTTCGCCGTTGAGGGCGACCCAGGAAATCAGGCCGGTCAGGAGGCTCTTACCCGCAGTGCCTTGCGCTATGCCAGGGCGCTGGCTGGCGGGGCGAGCGATCCCCACAAGCTTTATGAGGTCTACACCCTGGGCGGATCCGAGCCGGATCTCGCGCGCGGGCTGAAGGACGCGCTTGCATCGGGCAAGGTACGCGGCTGGCTCGATAGCCTCGCGCCGCAGGGAAAAGAGTATCGCAATCTTTCCAAGGCCTATCTCGCGCTTGAGAAGCGAGGAGGAGGTGCTTCAAAATCCATCCCGGACGCAGGAAAACCGATCGATCCAGGGACATCCGACAGCCGCATTCCAGCGATAGAGCGGCAGCTGGTGGCCTCGGGCTATCTGGATCGGGCCGGCAATGCGGGTGATCGCTACGCCGAGCCGCTAGTTCGTGCCATCAAGCATATGCAGGTCGATTATGGCATCAAGCCCGATGGCGTGATTGGCGAAGATGCCCTTGAAATCCTCAACCTTTCGGATGGCGATCGGGCGCGGGAAATCGCCGTGGCCATGGAGCGGATGCGATGGCTTGACCGGGCGCCCCCCCAAAACCAGGATCGACGTCAATCTTGCCGCCGCGCGCCTAACTTATTGGCGCGAAGGGAAGGTTGCCGATATGCGCAAGGTGGTGGTCGGCGAACCGGACACGGAAACGCCCCAGCTTGGATCGCCCATCTATCGGCTGGTCGCCAATCCGACCTGGACGGTTCCTCGGTCGATCCAGAACAAAGAGATAGCGGGCAAGGGTGCTGGCTATATGAAGCGCAATGACATGGTCTGGAAGGATGGCTGGATCGTCCAACAGCCAGGCCCCAAAAACTCGTTGGGGCTGGTCAAGTTCGACATGAAGAACGATCACGAAATCTATCTTCATGATACGCCGGCCAAGCAGTTGTTTGCCGAGGTTCAGCGCCAGCGCAGCCATGGCTGCGTTCGAGTGGAGGACGCGATTGGTTTTGCCGAGAGGATAGCTCGGGACGAAGGCATACTCGATCAATGGACTAAGGCGCGCGCGACCGGGAAGGAAAGCTTTGTCGAACTGCCGCGGGAGATACCTGTTCGCCTTTTCTATTCGACAATATTGTTCAATGATGACGATGCGCCGATAATCCGGGCAGACCCTTATGGTTGGAATGCTCGGGTGGCAGAGGCCCTTGGCTTTGGTCCGCGGGAGGGGGGCCCGCGTTCGAGCCGGCGGCGATGATGTCGGGCCTTGACGAAACGCAAATGCCGGCGCCGCGCCTGACTAGAGTTCATATTCGGGACGTAGCGGTAGCCCAAGCCCACGTCATGTCCGGAACCCTGGAGACCAGATCCCGTTGTCCAGCGCCGGCGTTCATAGCCTACTCAAGGTAAAGATCAGCTATGGGATCTCCATATTCTTGTGCACCGGCCAAAGCAGCGAGGTTCATGGCCGCAGCAGCGGCCTTGCCGCGATCGCTACTTTGCAAGTGACCAGAAAAATCGAGGCATTCCTCACTGCCCAAAGGGTCGCTCTCGAGGCAGCCGACCGAGCTCGCGCCTTGGAAGATCTGGGCCGCAGAGGAGGTGCAGCCCGTTGCTGCCGAGAATGCCTAAAAAAGTGGGGTACGTGCGAACGAAGCGCGCGTTGACGGCGAGGGCTTTTGGCGGCTAATCGAGGGTCTGAAGATTGAGCTGTGCGCCTACCAGTCTGGCCGGCAGGACGTAGCCGTCGAACCGCTCGTAAAGCGGTGCCAGGATGTTGCAAACTACGGTCTCGAGATCATTCTCGATCTCTTCGATCGAGACCATATCCTTGACCTCGGCCATATCCGAGCGGAACCCATTTCTGTCATTCAGATCAAAGAGCAGGGCGGCCGTTGACCAACTGATCAGCACCCGTCCGGCAAGGCCGATATACCGTGCCTGATGTCGGATGACGCTGCTGGCTGCCGCGCCAAGTGTCCGAAAGAGCTATGCGGCGTGCTTCAGAACTTCAGCGGCGTGTGCGATGGCCGGGCCACTCTCCACACGCAGGAGACCGGGGCCTTTGAAACTACATTGCTATGCAAATTGCAGACAGCTTTTTAAGCCGCACTGGCGCCACTTCCTGGATGAATGGCACCTATCGAAAGCTAAGTAGCCCTCAGAATAGTTTTCGCAGCAGCCCGGCGTTGGTCTTGCCAAGTTCGATGATGGCATCGCCGCGGCCGCTCATGATCGCCTTGGCCATATAGAGGGTGAAGCCCTTCATCTGTTCAAGCGTGACCTTGGGCGGGAGCGACAGTTCGGTTCGCGCGGTCACGGCATCCAGCAAGGCCGGGCCGGGATGGGACAGGACGTCCCGCATCGCGCTGTCGAGACCGCCGGGATCGCTCACCCTTACGCCATGGATGCCGATGCTGCGGGCCATGGCGGCAAAATCCGGATTGTCGAGCGCGACACCGGTCTCGACAAGACCGGCCGCCTTCATTTCCATCTCGACAAAGCCCAGGGTGCCGTTGTTGAAAAGGATGATCTTCACTGGAAGGTCGAGCTGCCGCAGGGTCAGTAACTCGCCCATCAGCATCGCCAGTCCGCCATCGCCCGATAAGGTGACGATCTGCCGATCGGGACAGGTAACTTGCGCGCCGATGGCCTGCGGCAGCGCGTTGGCCATCGATCCATGGTTGAAGGAGCCAAGCAGCCGGCGACGGCCATTCATCTTGAGATAACGGGCCGCCCAGACCGTCGGCGTGCCGACGTCGCAGGCAAAGACCGCGTCGTCACTTGCCTGTTCGCTCAGAACCCGAGCGACATGCTGGGGATGCAGGATCCCGCCCGGCTTGCCGTCGGCAAGCTCGTCCAATCCCTCGCGGGCCTTGGCGTAATTGTCTTTGGCTGAAGCAAGGAAGGCGGTGTCGCGACCGCCTTTCAGCAAGGGCAGAAGGGCTTCGATCGTCGCACCGACATCCCCCACCAGGCCAAGATCGATCGGTGTCCTGCGCCCCAGATTTTCAGGGCGCATGTCGATCTGCGCGACCTTCGCTCTGGTCGGATAGAATTGACGATAGGGAAAATCGGTGCCGAGCATCAGCAGGAGATCGCAGGCCATCATCGCTTCATAGCCCGACGAGAAGCCGATCAGGCCGGTCATGCCCACATCATAGGGATTGGCATGTTCGACCCATTCCTTGCCGCCCAGCGCGTGAACGATGGGGGCCTGGAGCGCACCGGCTATTTGCAGCAATTGGGTATGGGCATCCCTGCAGCCTCGCCCGGCAAGGATCGTGACGCGCCCCGCATCGTTGAGCAGGGTTGCCAGTTTCTCGATCTCGCGGGGCGCCGCGTGGATCAGGGGCCTGGCGGGCAGGAGCGCGTCGATTGATCGCGCGAGTTTTCCCTCGGCGGCCTGCAGCGCCACGTCGCCCGGAATCGATACGACCGCAACGCCACGATGCCCAACCGCAGCACGTATAGCTGTCTCGAGCGTCCGCGGCATCTGGTCAGGATCGGAAATGGTCTCGCAATAAACGCTGCAATCCTTGAACAGGGCTTCAGGCCTGGTTTCCTGAAAATAGTTGGAGCCTATCTCGGCACTGGGAATCTGAGCCGCGATGGCAAGAACGGGAACCCGGGTTCGGTGGCAATCATAGAGACCGTTGATCAGATGCATATTGCCAGGGCCACAGGACCCCGCGCAAACGGCCAGTTCACCAGTCAGTTGCGCCTCCGCACCGGCGGCAAATGCGCCTGCCTCCTCGTTCCGAACATGGATCCAGTCGATCTTGCCCTGACGCCGCAGGCTTTCGGTGATGCCATTGAGACTATCGCCCACCACGCCGTAAATGCGTTTCACCCCAGCCAGATGGAGCGTCTGGGTGAAGAGGTCGGAAACATTCATTCTGGACATTGGCGAGCTCCGGGCAAGGCGTCAGGATTTCGGGGCCTCTCCTGGCACGGATCGCAGCATTGGATTTCCCCGCTTCGCACCGCGCCGTCCTCTCAACACATGAACCAGGCGATCGTTGCGTGGCTCGACGGGCCATGCGGCCATCATGCTGAGGGAAGGCTTCCAACGGGTGTCATTCCGCCCGCGGCAGGCACCTCCATGCGACCTTTTTCTGTAGGACACCAACCGCCCTGTGGCCATGCCGGCGTCGCGCCCTCATTCTGTAAGGTCGCTTCGCATCTGCCCATGGGCCAGGACCGCGAACAGGCCGCTACCACCGATGATGTTGCCGATGAGCGCAGGGAGGGAGAAGCCGAACCAGGCCTGCTGGAAGCTGACCTCGCCGCTCAGCCAGAGGAAGCTGATCTGGGACGAGCCGGTGACGACATGCGAAAAGCCGCCAAGGCCGATGACATAGGTCAGGAGGAAGATCACCCAGAATTCGCTGCCTTTGGCATTGGGCAGGGCCCAGGCAATCGCGGCCATGATGAAGCCCGCCGGAATGCCGAGCATCAGGGTTTTCGACCAGTCCTGCCATTCGAGCTTGGCGAGAATATCCAGCGCCACGATGCGCTGTTCATGCGTGATGATGACCTCACCGGCCATCAGCGCGCTTACGAGCGTGACGCCGACAAGGTTCCCCGCCAGCACGCAGGCCCACAGGCGCGCGAGCCTACCCAGATTGCCAAGACTCGGACGGGTCGCGACCGGCAGCACCGCTGTGACCGTGCTTTCGGTAAAGAGCTGGAGCCGCCCCATGATCACGATCAGATATCCGACCGGATAGCCCAGCAGGTAGATGAGGGGCGCCCAGTCTGTGTCGGGCAGCCTTGCCCGCAGGAACAGTTCGGACATGAGCGACAGGGTGATCGCGAGGCCGGCGGCGAGGCCTGAAAGTATGAGTGCGAGGATCGGTCGATCCAGCTCTTCCTCGCCCTGGAGCCGGACCACCTCATGGACGACCTTTGCCGAACCAGTGCTGCGCTCCTCGACATGTGCGGCCTCTTCCGCGTCAAGATCGGGGTGCGGGCTATCCTTGGCTTCATGCATCTGGTCCATTCCCCTGTTTGCCGAAATGACGCTTGCCGCGCCCGCCGCTTTCCTGCCCTTATTGTCCGGCACTGCGCAGGGCCCCCAGGATGAGCGCACGGTAGCTATGCTCCCTGACGCCATGGGGCGCATCCAGCCCCATGCGCTCGAGCGCAGCCAATTCCGCTTCGTCAGGCTGACCACCGCGCAGGCCGCGCGCAACCAGAGCGGCCAGCTGGGCGGGCCTGGTCGCATGGTCTGCCAGATATTGCATCGCCGGCAGCAGCTGCTGCTCGATCTGCGTAAAATCCGTGCCGAACGGGAAGGGCGGAAATGTCTCGATGGGCATGACCGCGCCGATCCGCTCGGGCAGATTATCCCTGTGCGCTTCGGGAATGTCCCAGTCGGGCGCTATCTTGCCCGCGGACCGTGCCTTTTCCACAAGTTCGCGCTGAAAACGGCTGTCGGTGATGGCGATCAGGCGTTGGATGACCTGCTCATCGCTCTGGCCGCGCAGATCCGCTACGCCATATTCGGTCACGACCATATCGCGCAAATGGCGCGGGATGGTTTCATGGCCATAGCTCCAGACGATATTGGACTGGGTCTCGCCCTTGTGACGCCGGGTGGCTGGCAGGGTGATGATCGAACGCGCGCCGTCGAGTTCGAGCGCCTGCGCCACGAAATTATACTGCCCGCCTACGCCGCTGACGACCTGGCCATCTTCAAGCCCGTCCGAGATCGTGGCGCCCAGCAGCGTGACCATCATGGCGCTATTGACGAAGCGGGCCTTTTGCCGCGCCTTGCGCTTGGCCGCTTCGTCGCCGAACAGCGCATTGATATAGCTGATCTCGCGCATATGGATGCGATCGCGCAGCCTCGTCCATGTCCGCAGCGCGTAGAAGCTGCGCGGGCCAACGAAGAAGCCGCCATGCACGATCGCGCCATCCACTTCGCGCTTGACGATGCCGGCCCTAATGAGATCGAGGAAACAGTCGACCAGCATCTCGGTCGGCGCATATAGGCCTTCCTCAAAGGGGCCGGTTTCCCATGGCTCGGGAGCGCCCAGCCGGTCGAGCGTTGCGCGATAGGAATCGGGCCGTTCCTGCCGGAGGATCAGACTGTGGGCGATCGCGTCGCCGATCGCGCCGATGCCGATCTGAAGCGAGCCGCCATCGGCTATCAGCGCGGCCACATGGGCGCCGATGGCGTGCTGGGCAGGGCTTACGGGTTGGCGTGGCGGCCCGAAGAGAGGAAAGCGTGTCTGCGCGCTGTCGAGGATGATCGCGAACCGATCGGACGGGATTTCGGCCGGCCCGCGCATGAAGGGCAACTCGTCATTGACCTGTCCGATCAGGGCAAAATCGGCCCGGCCCCGATCGCGCTCTGCAAGCAGGTCGAGGGTCATGTCGCTATTGCAGCTGAGGCTATAGCTGTTTCCCCGTCGCGCCACGATCTGCGCCACGACATTCACGCCCTGGTCGATCAGATAGCGCATCGCATGGGTATAGTTGGCTGCAATATAGTGGCGCTGCGCGTCTCCATTGCCGAGCCGGCTGCCGGCCTGGAAGAAAAAATTCATTCACCTCGATATTGGCCGGCATCTCGCCCGCACGCTGCGCCTGCGCATAGGCAAAGCGCGGATATCCGCCCATTGTCCGCTCGAACACGGGCTCGAGGAAACGACGCTCGAGGTCCGTGCCAAGCGAAGGCTGCTCGAGCGTGAGCGCCGTGAAGATACGCAGCTTGATGGCCCGATCAGCACTGGCACGGGCGAAGAGGGCATTGACGATATGAGGCGCCTTGCCCAGGCCCAATGGCAGGCCAAGGACGATATGCCCGTCGGTGCGAGCGATGATGCGGTCGGCTACCTCTTCTGACGAACGAAGTTCCACAGGCTCCGTCCCGCCGGTCCTCATTGCAGCATGTCCCAGCCCGGATCGGGCCGGAACCGCTCGCCATGGGCTTCGCGCAGCCCTTCCAGCACGGCTTTAACCTCGCCAATCCCGCGTGCGCGGGCATAATGGAACGGTCCGCCACGAAAGGGCGCAAATCCGGTACCGAAGATCATGGCAGCGTCGATGATATCGGGATCATCGGTCACCTTCTCGCGCAGGACCGCGACGGCCATGTTGAGCATCGGCATGATGAGCCTGTCCGCCATGTCCGGCGCGGGCGGGGCGGCGCTGTTCTTGACCGCATGGCCGTCCTTCCAGGCATATATGCCTTTTTCGGCTTTCCGGCCCAGCTGACCCGCCGAGACCTTGTCGTGGAGCCAAATCGGCGTGGCGGGCATGGGCCAGTCCAGTTCGCGTTTCAGCATGTCGGCAACCGCAAGGCTGATATCGAGGCCGACCTGATCTGCAAGTTCCAGCGGGCCCATGGGCATGCCGAAATCCATTGCCGCCCTGTCGATCGTCTCGGGCGCGATACCCTCGTCCATCATCGTCATCGCCTCGACCAGATAGGGGGTAAGGATCCGGTTGACGATGAAGCCAGGGGCGCTGCGGGCGGGAGCCGGCAGCTTGCCGATGATGCCGACAAAGTCTCTTGCGCTGGCCTCGACTTCCGGATCGACCTCGTCATGGCTGATGACCTCCACCAGGTCGAGCCGCGACACGGGATTGAAGAAATGGATGCCGATCAGCCGTTCGGGATGGCGCCGGGCCTCGCGCAATTCCTCTAGGGGAATGGAGGAGGTGTTGGTCGCCAGGATTGCGCCGTCCTTCATGCGTGGCTCGGCGCGCACATAGAGGGTGCGCTTGAGATCGGCCTTTTCCGGGGCAGCCTCGATCAGAATGTCGGCTTTGGCGATGCCCGCACCATCCAGGTCAGGGATCAACCGGTCCAGCGCATCGCGAACCTTGAGCCGATCTCCATGGGCGAGCTTTTCATACAGCTTCGCAGCTCGGCCAAGAGCAGCGCCAATCGGCTCTGGCTTCACGTCGGAAATGCTGGTGCGCAGGCCGCGCCAGGCGCACCAGGCCGCGATGTCGCCGCCCATCGCGCCCGCCCCGATGACATGGACGTGGGCGATCGCCTATTGCTCGGCCCAGCCAGTGCCTTGAGCTTCTGGCGCAGGAAAAAGGCGCGGATGAGATTTTGCGCGCTATCGCTCATCATGAGATGCGCGAAGGAGGCGATCTCCGCCTGTTTCATCGCCTCCCGGTCGCCACCATGAGTTTCCCAAAGGTCGATGAGCGCATGGGGCGCGGGATAATGGGCCAAGGGTGCCCTGGCCTCAGCCTGGCTGCGCATCTGCTGCGCCGCCAGATGGCGGACTGGCGCGGCGTCCTTCAGTCGATCCAGCAATGCCTGACGGCCCTGGTCCATGTCCCCTTCAACCGCTGCCATGATGGCGGCGTGGACATGGCGTTCAGGGACGACCGCATCGACCAGCCCCATGTCTTTCGCGTAGCCAGCATCGATCGACTTGCCGGTCAGCATCAGTTCCATCGCCGCGATCGGATCGCATAAATGGGTAAAGCGCGCCGTGCCGCCGAGCCCTGGATGCAGGCCAAGCTGCACTTCGGGGAAGCCGAGCCTTGTCCCTTCGATGGCAATGCGCTGATGGCACGCCAGCGCGACCTCGAGGCCGCCACCCATGGCATAGCCGTGGATGACCGCAATGGTCGGGAAGGTCAGCGCTTCGAGACGGTCGACGATCGCATGCGCGGCGGCGATCCGGTCGCGCACCATCGCCTCGTCGCGCATGTCACGAAATTCGCTGATATCCGCGCCGGCAAGAAAACCCTGTTTCTTGCCTGATCGAATGACCAGCGCCTTGGGCGCGCGGTCCGCGATCATGCCGAGTATATGGCCAAGCTCTTCGAGCACGGCCTGGGACAGCAGATTGGTATCCGTTCCCTGCTGATCGAGGACAGCCCAGCCAATGTCTTGGGCATCGCGCGTGAAGCTCCAGTGATGCAAGGCATCAGGGCGATGGGGCGCGGGACCGGTCTCCAGATCGCGATCGGCAAGAAAGGACCAGACAGGATCGTTCATCATGGCCTCCTTCACAGCCGTTCGATCAACATGGCGCCGCCCTGGCCGCCGCCGATACATTCGGTGGCGATGCCGCGCCTCAGCCCGAGCCGCTCCATCGCCTGGACCAGATGCAGCGCGATCCGCGTGCCACTCGTGCCTACGGGGTGCCCCAGGGAAATCGCGCCGCCATCGACATTGAGGCGCGAGGGATCGATGCGCCCGGCTGCCCCCTCAAGGCCCAAAATGGTGCGGCAGAATGCCTCGTCTTCCCATGCAGCAAGGCACGCCAGCACCTGCGCAGCGAAGGCTTCATTCAATTCCCACAGGTCGATGTCCGCCAATCCATGGCCATTGCGTTTGAGGAGTGCCGTGGAGGCGAGCACCGGGCCCAGGCCCATGATGGCGGGATCAAGCGCCGACCACTGGCTGTCGATGATCCGCGCGCGGGGCATAAGGCCATGGCGCTCGACGGCCTCTTGCGAGGCGAGGATGGTCCAGCAGGCGCCGTCGCTGATCTGCGAACTATTGCCCGCAGTGACCTTCCCATAAGGGCGCTCGAAAACGGGCTTGAGCGTCGCGAGCTTCTCTGTGCTGCTGTCGGGCCGCACGCCATCATCTTGAGAATGGACGGTCCCATCTTTGGCAAAAGCGGTCACAACTTCCCCCTCCAGCCACCCCTGCGCCTGCGCCCTTGCAAGACGCTGGTGGCTTTCGACTGCATAAGCGTCCGCCTCCGCCCGCGTTATGGAGAAGAGGTGCGCCAATATCTCCGCGGTCTGGCCCATGCCAAGATCAGTGATGGGATCAGTAAGGCCGCGTTCCAGTCCGATGATGGGCTTGAGGAAGTCGGGGCGAAATCCGCTGGCCGCTTTCAGCGAGGCCAGGGGGCTGTTCTTGTCGCCCTGCATCGCGGCGAACCATTGGACGGCATCCTGCCGAAACACGAGAGGGGCGTGACTGAGCGCTTCGGCACCTCCGGCCAGGATGAGGTCGCTGCCGCCATCGGCGATATAGCGGTAGGCGGTGTCCATCGACTGCATGCCTGAACCGCAATTGATCTGAACGGTAAAGGCGGTCGTCTGCGTCCCGCAGCCCAGACGCAGCGCGGCGACACGCGCCGGATTGGCTTCATCGGCGATGACGTTGACGCACCCCAATATGACCTGATCGAAATCGGTGGGGGCAAATTTCTGCCTCAGCAGGAGCGGGCGCCCACATTGCACCGCCAGGTCAACAGGCGTGAACAGGCCGGGGCCGCCACGCGCTTTGAGAAAGGGCGTGCGGGCGCCATCGACAATATAGACCGGCCGGCTCATTCGGCGGCCTGCGCCAGATCCGATGCAGCGGGATTGCGCCGCAGATCCTCGGGCGCGAAATCATCGACGGCGATGACGTCCGCGACCGCGCGATCGGCCTCTTCAAGCTGCGCCAGCTCTGCGCTCGACAGCAGGCCGCGCTCGCGCGCCTTGGCCCAATCCTTGATCCGCGCCTTGCGCAGCCGGTCGTGGATCGGCTGGGTATCGACCATCAGGCGGAAGGCTTCGGTCAGGCGGGCGACGGGTTCTTCCGGGCCGCCGATGAAGACATTGTCGATCAGCCGTTCGCGCGCTGGGCAGGGTTCCAGGATGATCTGCGCGCACTGACGGATGGTCCGGTCCGTCGGGCCATGACGACGGCGGCCAAAGGGGAGGATGAACAGGCGCAGCATCCAGCCCACGGGCCGCGCGGGAAAATTCTCGATGATCTCGACGAACCTTTGTTCGATCGTGGCAAAGCCGCTGTCCATGCACCAGGCGAGCAGGGGAAGGTCATCATCCTGGCGCCCTTCATCCTCCCAGCGCTTGAGCGCGCCGGAAAGAAGATAGAGTTCCGACAGGATGTCGCCCAGCCGGGCGGACAGGAGTTCGCGCCGCTTGAGCTCGCCGCCCAGGGTCAGGAAGGATATGTCGGATATGAACGCAAAGGCCGCGGCATAGCGGCTCATCTGGCGATAATAGCGGGTCGCGCGCCCGGCCTTGGGCGCTGGCGCAAACAGGCCGCCGGTCCAGTTGCGCGCGAAGGCGCGGATCGCGGTCTTGAGCGCGTGGCCGACATGCTTCCACAGCACATCGTCGAACTGCGCCAGCGCCCGCCCGCGATTGGCATCGGCGACCGCGCGGATCTCCTTGAGAAGATAGGGGTGGGAGCGGATCGCGCCCTGGCCGAATACCATCAGGCTGCGGGTGAGGATATTGGCGCCCTCGACCGTGATCCCGACCGGGATCGCGCGATACTGGTTGCCGAGATAATTATTGGGCCCGTCGATCACGCCCTTGCCGCCATGCACGTCCATCGCGTCGTTGATGACGGTCCGCATGCGTTCGGTCGCATGCAGCTTGAGGATCGAGGAAATGACGGCGGGGTGGTTCCCCTGATCGAGCCCCGCGCAGGTGAGGCGGCGCGCGCCATCGAGCAGATAGGCATTGGCCGCGATCCGCGCCAGCCGCTCCTGTATCCCCTCGAACTTGCCGATCGGCAGGTTGAACTGGGAGCGCACCCGCGCATAGGCACCGGTCGTATGGGCCGCAAAGGCGCCGGCGGCGGCAGACAGGGAAGGCAGGGAAATGCCCCGGCCGGCCGCCAGCGCGCTCATCAGCATTTTCCAGCCCTGGCCGACGCGATCGGGGCCGCCAATGATGTTATCGAGCGGGATGAACACGTCATGGCCCTCATTGGGGCCGTTCTGGAAACTCTGCATCGAGGGGATATGCCTGCGCCCGATCGAGACGCCGGGAAGGTCGGTGGGGACCAGCGCGACCGTGATCCCGATCTCTTCCTGCCCGCCCAGCAGATGGTCGGGATCGCGCAGCTTGAAGGCGAGGCCCAGCAAGGTCGCAACCGGACCCAGGGTGATATAGCGCTTGCGCCAGTTGAGGCGGATGCCCACCACCTCCTCGCCATCCCACTGGCCTTTGCAGATGACGCCTTCGTCGACCATTGCGGCGGCATCGGAGCCGGCTTCCGGGCTGGTCAGGCCGAAAGCGGGAATTTCACGTCCGTCCGCCAGCCGCGGCAGCCAGTAGCGCTGCTGTTCCTTGGTTCCAAAGCGCAGGATGAGTTCACCCGGTCCCAGGCTATTGGGGACCATCGCAGTGACCGCCGCAGATACGGATCGGGTGGCGATCTTGCGGACAATCTCGCTATGGGCGAAATTGGAGAAGCCAAGGCCGCCATATTCCTCGGGAATGATGATGCCGAAGAATTTTTCCTGCTTGAGATAGTCCCAGGCTTCCTGCGACAGGTCGTGCGTTTCCCAGGTCATGCGCCAGTCGTCGATCATGCCGCACAGCTGTTCGACAGGGCCATCCATGAATGCCTGTTCTGCGGCGGTCAGCCTGGCGGGCGGCACGGCAAGAAGCTGATCCCAATCCGGATTGCCGGTAAAGAGGGGCGTCCCACCAGCTGTTGCCAGCCTCGATCGCTTCGCTCTCCGTAGCGGAAAGGGCGGGCAGGGCTGCCTCGACGAGGGAGAAGATCGGGCGGGTGAGGATTTCACGGCGGGCGTTGGCAAGCATCATCTCTGTCCTTTTTGCTTGCCCCATGAACGCGGAAGACCCCGCACATGATCCGTCGTCCGTGGAAGTCGTTGCTGGACGCTGGCCGCAAAATGGCAGTCGCCAGCCGGAGGCCGGCTAGCGCTATTGGTGATGCTATCGACAGGTGCGTTGGCTGATTGGTCGCGGCCTGAAGGATCAGGGCAGCATGTCGCCAATTCTCTTGGCCAGCGCGTCCATGGCGAAGGGTTTGGTCACCAGCGCCATGTTCGGCGCCAATTGTCCGTTACCGATGACGGCATTTTCAGCATAGCCGGTAATGAACAGGATCTTGAGATCGGGCAGGAGGCTGAGCGCGGCATCGGCCACCTGGCGACCGTTCATGCCACCAGGCAGCCCCACATCCGTGATCAGCAGATCGAAGGCCGCACCATTTTGCAGCAGCCGCATGGCGCCTGGACCATCCATTGCCTCCTGCACATCATAGCCCAGTTCCTGCGCAATCTCGACGACGAGGAGGCGCACCGTGGGTTCATCATCGACCACCAGGATGCTGCCGCGTTTCGTCGCCTTGTCGGCGGCCATCGCGGGCAGGAGAGGGGGCGGGGATGCGTCGTCACTCCCTTCGTCCTCCATGAAATGGCGGGGCAGATAGATGCACATGGTCGTGCCCGTGCCGATCTCGCTATAGATCCGCACATGCCCGCCGGACTGGCGGGCAAAACCATAGATCATGGACAGGCCAAGGCCGGTGCCTTCGCCCATCGGCTTGGTCGTGAAAAAGGGATCGAAGGCGCGCGAAATCACCTCGGGCGTCATGCCCGTGCCGGTGTCGGTCACGCAGATCGAGACATATTGGCCCGGTTCCAGATCGCGCTCGCGCGCGGCCGTGTCGTCCAGCCACTTGTTTGCGGTCTCGATCGTGATGCGTCCCCCGTCCGGCATCGCGTCGCGCGCATTGATGCAGAGGTTGAGCAGCGCATTTTCAAGCTGGTTGGGATCGACCAGGGTCGTCCAGATACCGGCCTTGCCGACCGTCTCGACCTCGATCTGTGGTCCCACCGTGCGCCGGATCAGCTCTTCCAGATCGAAGATCAGCCGGTTGGAATTGACCGGTTTGGGATCAAGCGTCTGCCGGCGGGAGAAGGCGAGCAGGCGATGGGTGAGCGCCGCGGCGCGGCGGACGGCGCCCTGGGCGGCGACGGAATATTTGTCGATCTCGCCGACCCGGCCCTGCGCTATGCGTATCTGCATCATTTCCAGAGCCCCGGAAATGCCCGTCAGCAGATTGTTGAAATCATGGGCAAGGCCACCCGTCAACTGGCCGACCGCTTCCATCTTCTGCGACTGGCGTAGGGCTTCTTCCGCCCTGTCGCGCTCGGCCGTCTTGGTCTCGACCTCCTCGGCAAGCCTGCGGCGATCCTCCTCGACCTGCCGCTCGATCGCCTTGCGGGCGGACATGTCCTGCATCGCGCCGACCATGCGCAACGGTTCCCCGGCAGGACCGCGTAGGACATAGCCGCGATCGAGGACATCGGCATAGCCACCGTCGCCGCGGGCGAAGCGATATTCGTCGGTCCAGTCGGTGCCTTCGCCATCGATCACCGCATGGATGCTGTCATTGATCCGCTGCCGGTCATCCGGGTGGATATGGTCCAGCCACCATTCGCCGGTCGGTTCGACATTTTCGAGCCTGTGGCCATAGGCATGCTCAAGGGCGATGTTCCAGGTCACATGATCGTCGCGGAAATTCCAGTCCCACACCGCATCATTGGTGGCCCGCCCGGCAAGGCGCAGCCGCTCCTCCACTTCCCGCAAACTGGCCTGCGCCTGGCGGTCGGCGGTGACGTCCTGCACGGTGCCGATAAGGCGGATCGGGGCCTGGCCCTCGAACATCGCCAGGCCCTGGGCATGGATGTGCCGCTCGACGCCATCCTCGATCCCGATCGTGCGATACTCGGTGTCGAAAATGCCGGTACCGGCCGGATCGAGCGCGGCGCGCACCGCTGCATCGGCCCCTTCGCGATCATCGGGGTGCAGGCCGGCCAGAAAGGCGGTTTCATAGCTGACGGGCGCGCCGGGATGCAGGCCGAAGAGGGCGCGACAGCGATCGTCCCATTCAAGCTGTCCGGTCTGCGGCCAATAGTCGAACTGCCCAAGGCGGGCGGCGCGCGTGGCGAGTTCCAGCTTCTCCCGGCTTGTGGCCAGCGCTTCGCGCGAAAGATGCGATGCCGTCACGTCGGTGGCCGTACCGAACCATTCGAGGATCTGCCCGTCATCGTCAAGAATGGGCACGGCGCGCGACGCGGTCCAGCCGATGGTGCCATCGGCCTGGCGAACCCGATGTTCGAGCATGAAGGGCGTTTTGGTTTCGATGGCCCTGGCAATCGCATCCTGCACGATGGCCTGGTCATCGGGCGGGATATAAAGCTCGAGCCAGCGAACCGATGGCGCCTGCGTATCGATGAGGAAACCGCGGCCATCGAGCTGGCGCATTTCCTGCCAGTCGGCGCTCATCTGGTATATGGCGTCGGACGTCGCGCCGACCAGAGCGCTGAAGCGCGCCTCGCTTTTCTCCAGCCGGGACTGTTCTTCCGCGATCCTACGGGCATCGGCAAATTTCTGCGTGACGTCTACCGCGACGTCGAGAACGCCTGCAATCTCCCCCGCGTCGTTGCGCAGCGGGCTGTAGCAAAAGGTCCACCAGGTATCCTCGGCATAGCCATTGCGGGTCATGACGAGATGCATGTCTTCGACCGAGACCGTCTCGCCGCCAAGCGCCCGGTCGATCAGGGGCGAAAGCTCATGCCAGATCTCGGGCCAGACATCGCGCATCGGCTGGCCAAGCGCCGATGGATGACGGGCTCCGAGGAAGGGCGCATAGGCATCATTGTAAAGGAAGAGCTGTGCTTCGCCCCAGGCGATGAACATCGGAAAATCCGATGCGAGCGCGAGTTCGACCGTGGTGCGTAGCGAAATCGGCCAGTCGGCCCTGGCGCCCAACGCCGTCTTCTCCCAGGGGAAATCGGCTACACGAGCTCTGAGCGAATTCGCGCGCGCGCGCGCCGGAGAAAAAATGGAAGCCATGACATCGGGGTAGACACAACGCGCCATCCTGTCATCGGGCACGATGGGTGTGCTTCCTTTCATTTCGCGCAATTAATCGGCATTTTATGTCTGATTCAATCGTCAGCGCTCGGACGGCGGACTTGCGCTGTTGTCGCTATTGACCTCGTCTGCGCCGGTCTGGTCGGCCCTGAAATAGCCGATCGCAACCACGATGAGCAGAACCGCGATGACCAGCGCGAGGCTTGTCACCAATATCGATCGGGTCACGGTCGTTCGCGATCCGCTGCGTGCCTCGACTTTCGAGAGATGGGTTACCGTTTCGCCGTCTTCCTGTCGTTTCTCCATTTTCTCTCTCCTTGCCCTTTGCCTCATGTCAGCGACGGTTGGGGCTATCCGCCAGACGCTGTTGGACAGGTCATCGGCGACCAGCAGCGCGCCATGGACCGGATCATAGCTTACGCCCACCGGACGTCCGCGCGCATGTCCATCCTTGATGAACCCGGTCAGGAAGTCCTGGGGCTTGCCGGCGGGCCGACCATTGGCGAAGGGATGAAGACCACCTTGTAGCCGGCCAGATCCTGCCTGTTCCAGCTGCCATGCTGCCCGACGAAGGCGCCCTGCGCATAGGCGGGGCCAAGACCGGCGCCGGTTGCAAAGCTGATGCCGAGTGCCGCGACATGGGATCCCAGGGCATAATCGGGCCGGATCGCGCGTCGCACCATATCGGGCTGCTGCGGACGCACCCGCGGATCGACATTCTGTCCCCAATAGCTGTAGGGCCAGCCATAAAAGGCCCCGGGGCGAACCGCAGTCATATAATCGGGCGCCAGTTGCGGTCCGAGCTCATCGCGTTCGTTCACCACGGCCCAGAGCCGGCGCGTCTGCGGTTCAACGGCAAGGGCTGTCGGATTGCGGATGCCCGAGGCATAGGTGCGATGCATGCCGGACTGGCGATCAACCTCCCAGATGACGGCGCGATCTTCCTCCACCGCCATGCCGCGTTCGCCGACATTGCTGTTGGAGCCGATACCGACATAGAGTTTCGATCCGTCCGGGCCGGCTGCCAGCGACTTGGTCCAGTGATGGTTTATGCGCGAGGGCAATCTGGTCACTTCGACGCCCGGCGTGGTGATGCGCGTCTCGCCCTCGCGATAGGGAAAGCGCAGCAGCGCGTCCTGTGTCGCGACATAGAGCTGGCCCTCGACCAGGGCGAGGCCATAGGGCGCATTCAATCCGGTGATGAGCGCACTGCGCAATTCGGCGCGGCCATCGCCATCGGCATCGCGCAGCAGGGTGACGCGATTGCCACCCTTGACCGATGTCTTCCCCATGGCCTTGATCTGGGTCGCGATGACATCCTTCGCCGGGCGGGGCCGAACCGCCCGACCCTTCCGCCACCAGAATGTCGCCATTGGGCAGCACCAGCATCTGGCGCGGGATGGCGAGCCCCCGTGGCAAAGGCCGTCACGCTAAAGCCGGCCGGTGCCGTCGGCTTTTCATTGCCCCAGCCTGCGGGCGTCGCGACTTTCATCGGCGGCAGCAATGTCTGGCGCTGATCGGGCAGGTCCGGCTGCGCACCGGTCTGGTCAAGGCCGGACTGGCTGCGCCCGCAGGCGGCAAGGGCCAGGAGACTGGCGCCCAGGATGAAGGCACGCACGGTCATGGCCGAACCTCCCGGTAGCCGGCGAAGGCCACCCAACCGGCGGCAAGGGCAGCCAGGCTGCTGAGGATGGAGAGGATAAGGCCAATGGTCCCGACCGAACTCCAGCCGTCGCGGCTATGCTGAAAGGCGTTGATGAGCCCGCAGGCCCACATCAGCGCCAACAACAGCAGATAAAGGCCATGCTGCCGGCGTGCAGGCCCTTTGGCGCGCGCCAGCGCGATCAAGGCCCATAGCAGTACCAGGCCGCCGCCGATCAGTGCGCCGGTGATCAGCCAGGCCGAAAAATTGCTCCACTGGATTTCCGCGCTGTTGAGATAGGTGATGTCCGACAGCAGGGCAGCGGGAAACAGGGCGACCGGCCAAGCGAGCAGCAGGCCATGAAGCGGATGGAGCAGGGGCCGGGTGCGCGGGGGGGCGCTGGGCAAGACATGTCTCCTTGTCGAAGGAAGAACGACCCCCTCGCCAATGCGCCGGATGGCTTTTGGTTTCGCCGATGCCGGCAATTCATCCACTTGTTACGAGACAGAAATGTTTGAACCGGATGCCGTTTCGCGTGTTGGCATGAAAGACGCTGCACACCGGATGCGGCGCGAAAGGGTGACGCGGGCGCAATGCGCAATCCATGGCTCTGGACCATTTCGCTGCTCGGCCTTGGCGCCTGCAATGCGCAGCAGTCGGCCCTCCATGTCTTCGGCGCCGAAGCGCGGCAGGTGCGCGAGATGGCGATCCTGTTGACCATCGGTGCGGCGATCATCCTTTCGGTCATGGTCTTCATCTATGTCGCGCGCTTCGCGCTTCGGAAGGGTCGCTCAGCCATCATGGCGGCATGCGGATCATCTTGTGGCTGGGCGCCATCTGCCCGGCCCTGATCCTGGCGCGCTGCTCTCATGCTTTGCCTGCCATGCGCCCGCGCGACACGGCGCCTGGCGACCTCACCATTCGGGTCGAGGGCGAGCAATTCTGGTGGCGGGTCGCCTATGGGGCATCACGCGCAGGCCTGGACTTGT
Source organism: Ditylenchus weischeri (assembly GCA_029231635.1). NCBI lineage: Eukaryota > Metazoa > Nematoda > Chromadorea > Rhabditida > Anguinidae > Ditylenchus > Ditylenchus weischeri. The sequence continues at coordinate 8,417 of JAMRYI010001093.1, read as the reverse complement.
TTCTGCCAATGAGATCCGCATTCCCGTGGGGCGGACGGTGATCCTTGAACTCGGCGCGCAGGACGTGATCCACAGTTTCTGGATTCCCGGGCTTGCCGGCAAGATGGACATGATCCCCGGACGGACCAACAGGCTGGTCGTGCGCGCCGAAAAGGGCGGCCGCTTTCGGGGCGTCTGTGCGGAATTCTGCGGCCTGTCGCACGCGCTGATGGCCTTCGACGTGATCGCCATGAACCCTGCGGATTTCGACGCATGGCTGGCGGGCGCGCGCGGGGCCGGCAGGGGCCTGGGCTCATCGAGGGGCCAGGCCCTCTTCGATGCGCATGGCTGCGGCGCCTGCCATGCCATCCGGGGAACCGCGCATGATGCGGCAATCGGGCCTGACCTTAGCCGTTTCGGGCAAAGGCGGACGCTGGGGGCAGGGATATTGCCACCGACCACCGCCAATATCGCGGCCTTCATCCGTGCGCCCCAGATCGCAAAGCCAGGCGCGCGCATGCCTATCCCCAGCTGTCCGAGCAGGAGGCCATTGCCATTGCCCATTATCTCGAGGGGCTGAAATGAGCCTCCACGATCAGGATGACCCGGCGCTCCGCGCGGCGCAGGAAGAAAGGTTGCGCGCGGTGGGCGCCGCCCAGAGGGATCTTCCTGCGCTGGACCGACTGCAACAATAATCGCGTCGGCGTCTGGTATGTGCTGACCGCCTTTGGCTTCATGCTCTTTGCCGGCGTGCTCGCGCTCATCATGCGCACCCAGCTTGCCGTGCCCGACAATGATCTGGTCGGGCCTGGTACCTTCAACCAGCTCTTCACCCTGCACGGCTCGATGATGATGTTTCTCTTCGCCGTGCCGATGTTCGAGGCAGTGTCGATCATCCTGCTGCCGCAATTGCTGGGCGCGCGCGACCTGCCATTTCCCCGCCTGTCGGCCTTTGGCTACTGGTCCTTCCTGATCGGCGGGCTGTTCGTCGGGGGATCGATCTTCTTCAATGCCGCCCCTGACGGCGGCTGGTTCATGTATCCTCCGCTGACCACCCGCACAGACCTGTCGGGGCTCGGAGCCGATATCTGGATGCTCGGTCTTTCCTTCATCGAGGTGTCGTCGGTCGCCGCCGCAGTCGAACTGATCGTCGGCGTGCTCAAATGTCGACCGCCGGGCATGCGGCTCAATCTCATGCCGCTATATGCCTGGTACATACTGGTCGTGGCGGTGATGATCCTCTTTGCCTTTCCGCCGCTCATCGCCGGCGACATATTGTTCGAAATGGAAAGGCTGCTCGACTGGCCCTTCTTCGATGCGCGCCGGGGCGGGGATCCGCTCCTGTGGCAGCATCTGTTCTGGATCTTCGGTCATCCCGAAGTCTACATCATATTCCTGCCCTCGATCGCGCTGTTCGCGATGCTGGTGCCGACCTTCGCCAACCGCCATCTCCTGGGCTATCCGTGGATCGTGCTGGCGGCCGTGGGCACCGCATTCCTGTCCTTCGGCCTGTGGGTCCACCACATGTTCACCACCGGGCTGCCGAAGATCAGCCTCGCCTTTTTCTCGGCCGCCTCCGAAGCCGTGGCCATTCCGACCGGCGTCCAGATCTTCGTGTTCATAGCAACGCTGTGGGCAGGGCGGGTCACCTGGTCCACACCCCTTCTCTATGCGACCGGCAGCCTCGCCATTTTCGTGATTGGTGGTCTTACCGGCGTGATGGTGGCAGTCGCACCGTTCGACTGGCAGGCGCATGACAGCTATTTCGTCGTCGCCCATCTCCATTATGTGCTGATCGGTGGTACGCTGATGCCGCTTTTTGCCGGCCTCTATTATTATTGGCCGCTGGTGACGGGCAAGAAACTGTCCGACCGGCTTGGCCGGATCGCTTTCTGGATGCTGTTTGTCGGTGCCAACCTGACCTTCTTCCCGATGCATCTTTCCGGGCTGATGGGCATGCCGCGCCGCGTCTTCACCTATCCGGCCGAACTGGGGCTGGGCGGGCTCAATATGGCGTCCACCCTGGGCGCCTGGCTGTTCGCCGCGGGGGTGGCGGTGATATGCGTCGATCTTAGCCTCTCGCCGCGCCGTGTTCGGGCCGTCCGCAATCCCTGGAATGCGGGCACGCTGGAGTGGCTCGCCCATCCCGAGGACGAGGATTGGGGCATAAGGTCGGTGCCATTGATCGAGAGCCGCTATCCGATCTGGGACCAGACAGATTTCGTGCGCAAGGTGGATGAGGGCCGCTTCTTCCTGCCCGATGCAGAGGAAGGGCGACGCGAGACGATCGTCACGAGCGTCCTTGATGCCCGGCCACTGGCAGTGATCCGCCTGGGAACCCCGAGCATCAAGCCCATGCTGACGGCGGTCGCGCTTGGCGGTGTCTTCATCCTCACCACCTATCATCTCTACTGGGCTGCGCTCGTCAGTGGCATTGCCACACTCGCTCTCGCGCTGTGGTGGCTCTGGACCGGGACGGCCGAAATTCCCGAAAAGCCCTGCAAACCGATCGGTCACGGCCTTGAGCTGCCGCTGTATCTGTCCGGGCCATCGGCGCCAGGCTGGTGGGCGATGTTCATCACGATGATGGCCGATGCGACGGCTTTTTCCGGGCTCGTCTTCGGCTATTTCTTCTTCTGGACCCGCCATGCGGATTTCCCGCCGGTGGCTCTGGCGGACGGGCCCGGCATGGCCTGGCCCATGCTCGCATTCTTCCTGGGCATCGCAAGCTGGCTGCTGACGCTTGGCGCGCGCGAGGTGCATGCCGCAAGCATGTCGGCATGGCACGGCTTTGCCTCATGGTCGCGCTGCTACTCAGCCTTGCCGGATTGGGGCGGGTCTGGCCGGACCATGGACGCATGGCATGGACCCGCAGGCGCACAGCTATCCTGCAATCGTGTGGACGCTCGCCATCTGGGCCGCGGCCCATGCGGGCGTTGCCGCCATCATGCAGGGCTATGCACTGGCGCGCAGTCTCGCCGGGCGCATGGACCCGGTGCATGACGCGGACCTGCGCAACGTCACCGTCTACATGCATTTCTATGCGCTGACCGCGATCGTCACCTATGCGACGATCGGCCTGTTCCCGCAGATCACATGAGCGAGCGAGGCAAATGGCATGAGCGGCTCAAGGTCACGCTCTGGACGCTCATCCTTCCACCAGCAATCTGGGCGGGCATTTCCTGGCCTCCTATCTCTGGGCGGCCATCTCCTGTGCCAAGGCCGGGCGCTTTGCCAGTTTTCCGCTGCTGTTCGTCATCGGCACGATGCTTGCGCTGCTGATGATCGGGCTTTCGGGATGGATCGCCTGGGCGCAGGCACGCCTGCCGGGCAATCCGCCGCCCCATGAGGATTCGACCCGGATCGACCGGCTCCGTTTCCTGGCCAAGTCCACCTTGCTCCTGGCAGGGCTGAGCTTCGTCGGCGTGTTGTTCACCGCGCTTCCGGTCCTTTTCCTGCGCGACTGCCGATGAAACGCGCTGCACTTGCTGCCGGCCTAGCGCTCGTAGCCACAGGTTGGCTCCTTGCTGCTTTGCCGCTCGGCATGACGGGCCATATGGCAGGCCACATGATTGCTGTGGCGATTGCTGCGCCCTTCCTTGCTCTTGGCCTCTCGCATGGGCGGTTTGATCCTGCGCGTCTCTGGCCCGGCCTCAAACCGATGGCGATGATGCTGGTGGAACTTGTCACGGTCTGGCTCTGGCACCTGCCGGCCCTTCGCGCGGCGACAATGACGTCCTTGCCAATGCTGGGGCTCGAGCAGCTCTGTTTCCTTGGCGCAGGTCTGCTGCTCTGGTCATCGGTGCTCCGCGCCGATCATCGGGCCGCTGGCATCGGTGCCTTGCTGCTGACATCGATGCACATGACGTTGCTTGGTGTCCTGATCGGCCTGGCGCCAAGGCCTCTCTACGCGGCCGCGGATCATCATCATCTGGCCGGGGTGGACCCGCTGATCGACCAGCAACTGGCTGGTGTCCTCATGCTGCTGGTCGGCGGGGCCAGCTATTTCATCGGTGGTCTTGTCCTGTTGGCGAGCCTCCTTCGCCAGAGGGCGGCATGATCCTTCGCATCAGCTTGAAGCGCGCTATCGTCGCGTTGCTCGGACTTGGGGTTCTCGGCATGCTGTTCGCCTGGTCCGGGGCCATGCAGATTTCCGCGTCGTCGGGCCATTGGCGTATCACCGACTGGTTCCTTCACTGGACGATGCGCAATTCCGTGCGGACTTATGCCTGGCTGGACGCACCGCCCGACCCGCTCGACGATGAGGGCCTGGTCAGTGCAGCAGGGCATTTTCGTCAGGCCTGCCAAGTCTGTCATGGCGCACCGGGTGTGCGTCCATCACCCGTGATGCAGCAGGCAACCCCGCCGGCGCCTGATCTTGCCCGGACGGCAGGGGAATGGCGGGATCGCGAATTATTCTGGATCATCCGGCATGGCGTCAAATTCACCGGCATGCCGGCCTGGGCGGCGGCTGATCGACCGGATGAGGTGAGGCGGATGACCGCTTTCGTCCGGCGCTTGCCACAGATGACGGCGGCGCAATATCAAGCGCTGACCCAGGCTGGCGAGGAGACGTCTGCCCGGCGTTGCTCCGGCAACCTTGTCGGCATGCACAAGCTGCCATGGCGTCGATGGTCGGGGGGGGGCAATCCGATATTCCGGTCCTGGCTGGGCAGAGCGCGGCCTATCTGGTCGCCAGCATGCGCCAATATGTGTCGGGGCAGCGCACCAGTGCAGTCATGCAGACGGCGCTGGCAACGACCGGGCGCGAGGACATGGAGGCTCGCGACCTATTTTTCCGCGATGCCCGGGCTGGAGAATAACGCGACCTCGCCCAGTTCTCCGGGACTGGATCGTTTTGGCCAGCCCCTGCCGGCCTGCAGCAATTGTCATGCAGTCGGCAAGGCGGCGCCCATTCTTGCCGGGCAGAAGCCAGGCTATCTCGCTGCGCGCCTGCGGCTTTGGCAGCAAGACGGGAATGTCATCGACGCGCGCCTGCCGCCGGATACCATGGCGATGATAGCAAGACGTATCCCGGTCGATCAGATCGATGAACTGGCGCGGACGGTGGCGCAGCCTGGGTCGGACTAAGGGGCTATCGCCCGGTCAGGCGTGCATGTTGACCCAGATGAAAGCCAGGATGGCTGCAACGATGAATGCGAAGACGAGGTAGAGCGCAAGGCGACTGGTGGCTTTGCGGGCAGGACGTTCCTTGTGATGGGGCATTGGGATCCTTTCATGGCGATGTCCCCTATCAACGCGCGGCGCGCTTCCTGTGTCCGGCGGCACTCATGGTTCCTGCTGAACTGCCCAGCTTAACCCAAAGCCGACGGCCGGCTGGAGCGCTGCACAATTCCCCCTTACGGATACTGGAGGGACGGGCATCTCGCATAGGTTTCGATAGTCTTGTCGATTGCTTCGGGAGAGGGCGCACTGGCCTGCCCGCAGCGGAAACATCAAACAGCCTATCGACCCCGAAAATTCTCAGTATTTTGAGCTTTTCAGGGTCGTTAGGCTTTGGCGAATGCGAAAAAAGGCGAAACAGAAAATCGTCGGTTTTAGATCGCCAGTTACCTTACTCTACCACCCCGGCCGAAGAAGAAGCCCAGGACAACGAGTACAACCGCTACGAGAAGGAAAATCTTGGCGAGCTCAGCGGAAAGGCCAGCGACGCCGCCAAAGCCCAAAAGGGCAGCGATGACGGCGACTACAGCCAGAATGATAGCCCAGCGGAACATGGTAGGTTCTCCTCTACAAGGGATATGGATTGCGGCCATCGGCCACCCGATTTTAGAACAAATGCCGGATATGAATGTTCCAGATGGACTGGCGCGGTAGCTGTATGCGTGCCTTGCAAAGAACGCGTTCCAGCCCCTGCCGGATGTCGCATTACTATGCGATCCATTGGGATCGCAGCTTCCGTTATCAATGTTCGATCTCGATGTTTTCGATAGAAAACATAGCCCGGCACAGGCCAGCAGCGGTTCGAGCAATGCGCAAGAGCTCGACTGTATTAATCGGCGCGCGCCCGGGTCGGGCATCGCGGCAGTTCACCGCCCCGCTTGGTCACAACGCAATGGTGAAACGCCTCTTTCGACCTTGCATGCTCATATCGATCAGCTGAGAAGGATGACATGATGGTCGCGTCACGACGCTGCTGGCGCAATATGACCCAGCTATGTCACCAAGGTGCTTGCGAGGGCGCTCCACCGAAAAGTCTGCGCCATCATGACAGGAAGTTGACATCGCTACCCGGCAAGGTTTTCCAGCACGGATGCGATGGGAGCATTTGGGATGGAGCTTGTAAATAAGGACGATTAGAAAAGCGCATTATCAAGGAATTGAAAAGCACCGTCCGCAGGTGTCGCGGACGGAGCTACTAACGTCACAGCACTTTAGAAGTGGAAAATGACACCGGCCATGGGACGGAAGCTGTCCCAGTCATAGGTATCGAGCTGCACGCGCAGGCGCACGCCGCTGTTGCCCGTGACGCCGCCGAGACCGATTTCCTTGGGCCCCACTTCAACGCCCGCGCCGTACATCCAGTCCTTGCGATCGGGCCAGCCGCCCTTACCATTGACCCACTGATAGCCAGCCGAGGCATAGATCAGGCCGCTCTCACCAGCGCGAGCGCCGAAGCGACCTTTGACACCATATTCCCAGTCGATGTCGCTAAAGCCCTTGGTGGCGTTGCCTTCAACACCGACGAAGACCGGTCCAAGCGGAACATTGACACCGGCAATGCCGCTGATCAGCGCGCCATTCATGATGGTTTCGCCAGGAATGTCGCCGAATTCAGAACCGCGATCGAAGGTGTGATAGCCGCCCAGAACGCCGACATAAGGCTCAATCCCGAAAGCATCTGTACCATCGGGAGCAGTTTCCTGCGCAAAGGCAGCTGCGGGGGAAGGCGGCCATAACCGCTGCGGCGGCAAGAAACTTTTTCATACAAATCCCTGTTCGTTGCGATAGGTCGACCATAGAACAGGTTGGATCGCGGGCTAGTTTCACCCGACGGTCATTAATATACAATTGTTGCAATTTTGTCACTTGGCTGGTGGAACCAGGATCATCGGGCTTCGTATTGTCGGTGCGAGCCTTCTCGCAGTCTTCATACCTGCCCACTCCGGCCAAGCCGGGTGGGCTGTTTGATACGCTAAGCGGGTGCGTAATGGAGAGTTCAAATTAAGCTGGTATCAAGATGGGGGGACGGAGTTTTCTCGCGAAGGACTGCACATTGATGAACTTCGTCCAACCTATCAGATGTTTACCCGCTCCAGGGGCAGGGAATATGCGATGGAGGATGAAGGCGAGCTGCGCCCAGTAACGGCGCGATTGCTGGAATTTCTCGCGCAGCCAGCTGACAATATCGCGATTTTTACGCCCACCGGGGGAACGCGCTCGACCCGCAAATCATATGATCATGACCGGCTATAATAGGCGAGAAGCTTCATGGGCGATCACCATGTTGACCCCGATATGCTTCGGGAAATGGCGCAGCATCGCGGGTTCCGGCTGCTAAAGTCGCGCCGGCGCAAACCGGGTGCTGGTGACTTTGGTCGATACGGTCTGACAGATGCCGCAGGCAAGCCGGTGCTGGGCGTCGGCCCTGAGGGTCTCACTGCATTGCCAGAGCAGATCGAAGCCTATCTGCGCTCCGGCACACTCGACAGCTGGAAGGCATCCGCCACATTCGCGCTGGGTTCAGCTGGACGAGCCGGGAGCGAGCAGACCCAAGAGAAGCCCGGCACGGACAAGGCACGCCCGTCAAAGGGGGCACGCCAACAAAGAGTGTCTGACGTTCGGGCCAGAAATTTAATCGACGATAAGGGGAAGGGGGGATCATCTCACAGCAGACCGACAAGCGCCAAGGCCAGCGAGCCATTGATGCGCAAACGGTCTGTTTCAGACAATCCAGCAGCCTCCCGACCAGTTGTGCTGCGTAAACCCACGAAACGAGACATAAGCCCTCTTTGCGCCCTGCTTGGCGAGCTTCGCGGAATCAAGCGGACAAGAAAGGATGTCGCCACATATCTCTCTACCGGCGACAAGGCCGGTGTCGGTATGCTTGTTGCCGAAAAGGAAGGCCTGATTGGATGTGTTGGATGGGCAACAATCCCGACTGTGCATCGCGGCCTTATCGGTCGGATTACAGCGATTCTAGTGACCGCCAAAGAGCGACGCCAGGGAATAGGGCGCTCGCTTTTCGTTGCGGCCCTGACGGCGCTCGAGAAGGCAGGCTGCGGGAGCATCGAAGTGATGAGCGATATAGACATACGCAACAATCATATTTTTTCGCAGCCTCGACCTTGCGCAGACAAGCTATCGATTCTCGCGAACAATCACTCAAGGCGGAACGTAGACCCTCATCGGGTATTTCTGGCTCGGACATGCAAGGAGGTTGCGATGGCTGCGCGCCCTTATTGGAGAGGACAGAT
>JAMRYI010001085.1:0-46227 GCA_029231635.1 Ditylenchus weischeri | reverse complement strand
TATGCCGAAATTTAGCCCTTGATATTTTCAGCCGTAACTCTCGCCTTGATTATGTTATCGTCCACAATTTTGTTTATTGTCCGATTTGTGCTGTCGAAAAGACGAGTTAACAAAGCTTCTGTTTTTGATGAGTTTGCGAATCGTGAAATTATCTGAGGGCGTCCAAAATTGGTATCGGTGTCCGTGTTTCAGGAACCGAACCGGGGCATTGGGTGAAAGTTTTCAACCAGCAATAAACGCACCTCAGCAAAGCTTCATAGGTCACGTTATCGCCCGTGCGCAAAGTTAACTCCCACTCCAACCCAGTGGTCTTTATTATTTGGAGTGCACGAATTTGTTATAGGATGTGGGACAGGTTAGACAGTTACAGAAATTTTCCTGCTCTCTTTTCTATGTTTGAAACTAGAGATAAATGAAGTCCTCATCTCCTACAGAAAATCGAGTAAAACTAGGATTCCATTGTGGCACATTTTGCTAAAAGTCCTTTTCAAACACTTTTTTGAGTTTTTAGATTGTAATTGGCCTTAGAACATGTTTTCAAAATTAAAAATTATCTTTCAAGAATCGTTTAACTAAATTTGACTTTTTGCCTTGGAGAACCAAGGTATTAATTATACTGCAAAAAGAACAGGACTTCATTTATCTTTATTTTGAAGAACCAGGAAAATAGCGTGTTTCTGTAACTGTCTAACCTGTCCCACATCCTATACCAAATTTGTGCACCAAATAATAAAGACCACTGGATTGGAGTGTTAACTTTGCGCACGGGCGATAAATGACCTATGAAGCTTTGCTGAGGTGCGTTTATTGCTGGTTGAAAACTTTCACCCAATGCCCCGGTTCGGTTCCTGAAACACGGACACCGATACCAATTTTTGGACGCCCTCAGGGGGCTAATTTCACGGTTCGCAAGAAGTCTCATCAAAAACAGAAGCTTTGTTAACTCGTCTTTTCGACAGCACAAATCGAGACAATAAACAAAATTGTGGACGATTTAACAAGAATAATCAAGGCGAGAGTTACGGCTGAAAATATCAAAGGGGCTAAATTTCGGCATACAGCCCACAAATAGGTTTAGTATACACCTCCCAGTTTTCCTCGGTCCCCAAGCTGATTTTTTTTTTCAAAATTTTTTTCGAGTTTTTGAACAGTGTTTTATTATATTAAAATTGAAAAAAAAATCAGCTTGGGGGACCAAGGTAAACGGGGAGGTTATATACTGAAATCGCTCCCGAGAAATTCTCCCATTTTTTAATAACAAAGAATTGTTCAATATCACATTTTGAAGAACAGAGAACGGGCTACAAAATGGTATATGACACGTAGAGACATCATTGTCAAATGTGCCAAATGATGCACTTTGAAAATTAAAGCGAATCCACGTGCTTTTTCTCAAAACTTATTGGACGACCTAATATATTTATTGATTTTAATCGTCGTGTGGATATACATTTAAGCTTTAGGTCAAAGCATTTTAGCCATTTATAGTAAAAGTCAAATCTTGGTCTAATTATTACAGGGTGTCAGAAAATAACGTATACGATTGATTTTATGCGATTTTTTTGTTGCTGTTTTGTTATTTTACGGTTTTTTAGCAGTAAAAATGAAAGAATTACGAGCTGCGATACTTAGAATGCATTCTTTTGGAGATTCTATGGGAAAAATCGCCACAGACTTGAGAATTCCCAAAGCCACAGTCCAAAAAGCAATTGAGCGTGGAACGGCAGAGGACCGACCGGGACGAGGCCGAAAGAAGCGAGTGGCCACCGAATTCGCCCGATTTGAACCCGCTCAGATTATTCAGTGTGGAGTATTCTGGAAGAGAAAGATGTCACGAAATCATTGAAACGAGCATTGAAAAAAGCTTGGGAAGAAATCAGCGTTGAAACATTAGAGAAGATAGTGGATAATTTTCCAAAGCGGCTGAAGGCCTGTGTCAATGCCAATGGTGGTCATTTCGAATAACCATGAAAATAGCGTGTTTTCTGTAACTGTCTAACCTGTCCCACATCCTATACCAAATTTGTGCACTCCAAATTATAAAGACCACTGGATTGGAGTGGGAGTTAACTTTGCGCACGGGCGATAACGTGACCTATGAAGCTTTGCTGAGGTGCGTTTATTGCTGGTTGAAAACTTTCACCCAATGCCCCGGTTCGGTTCCTGAAACACGGACACCGATACCAATTTTTGGACGCCCTCAGGGGGCTAATTTTACAATAAGTAATCGGATTTCTGCAGAAAAATGAAAAAAACTGTTAAACGCAAATAAATTTATGCTTTTTTCGGTTTCAGTGAAGTAATAAGCGGCATTACGTGAAGAATGAGCATCCGTGACATAAATAAATAAGCATCCTTGACCATATTTAAAAAAATTAGCCAATGAAATCTTACCAAAAACATTGAACCAGCTCCAATGCTTAGCACCACCGAATACATCCTGCATTTGGCCCATTCTGATTTTTCTTCTTTGGTTTCAAGATAAGGCTGGCTTTAGCAAAGGTGATTTTATGTCAATATGGTTTCTGGTGGTGGGCTCGATGCATTCAATAGATGGTGTCATCAGCCGGTTAGAACAATATTAATAGTTTACTTGATAGTTTGGAATAGAAACTCATCACTGGCAGCGTATTTGACAATGGTAATTTTAACTAGTAGGTAGTTGAAGAATATTTTTGCTCGAGGCCTTAAAATCCAATAGAAACACCGGGATAAAAAATCTTAAAAAAAAATTTTTTTGAGGTTTTTGTTTCTTTGTAGCTTCTTAGAGAATAGAATAAAAATAAAGACCTTTGTTTACCTTTGTTTTCGTCATAACTCGTTGTGATTGCAACCTTTTTAATACAACTATATATTCGTTGGAAAGCCCTTGATTTACCATTTCGTTTAAAAAAAGAGTGGCTCTTTATCTCAAAAATGAGCGAAGTTATGCCTAGTTTAACTCATCGACGAACTAATCCACATTGGTACGCCGAGGAACCCCTTCATTCGCCAAGGGTGACTGTGTGGGCGGGTATTGGTCGATACGGTGTCGTTGGACCGTTCTTCTTCGATGGGAATGTTAATGCTCAGCGATATTGGCCATGCTCCAAGATAATGTTATCCCATCCCCTCCAGCAATGGCCGAATTTCGACCAACCGGTGTTCATGCAAGATGTAGCTCCACCACACTGGGCATTGAATGTTCGAGCTCTGCTCAACCTTCATTTTCTGAATCGGTGGATTGGTGGGGATCCTGCACCAATGACCATGAACGACCAAAAGAAATTGTGGTTGACCTTTGTTGCTTTTGTTGCTTTTGTTGCATAAATTTGTTGATTTTCGGTGGTCTCATTTAAACTAGGCATAACTTCGCTCATTTTTGAGATAACGAGCCACTCTTTTTTTTAAACAAAATGGTAAATCAAGGGCTTTCCAACGAATGTATAGTTGTATTAAAAAGGTTGCAATCACAACGAGTTATGACGAAAACAAAAGGTAAAAAATAGTTGTGTCACCCTGTATGTTATCTGGTGTGTCGTTATATTTATGAAAATAAAAGTTGACTCTAGTTTTGGTTTGTTTGTTGAGTAAGAGTCTAAAAACTCGTTATGTGTTTCAATAATAATTAGACCAAGATTTGACTTTTACTATAAATGGCTAAAATGCTTTGACCTAAAGCTTAAGTGTATATCCACACGACGATTAAAATCAATAAATATACGAAAAATAGACAAATGTCTGACTAAAAATTTTTGAAAAGTGACAAATGTCGCGCAACAAAAATGTCAAAAAGTGACAAATGCCCGGTTGCCACTACAAGTAGACCGAAAAAACTAGAGATGATGATTTCCCAAAAACATCTCGCGCTTCAGAAAAACTTCCTTCACTTGCAATGCTTGTAGCCGGAGCGGATAGGTAACGATGAGCAATAGCTGCCAGGTGAGGAAAATGCTTTTGATTCTCCTAAACAATTACTTTTATCATGAAATTTTCGTCGTATTTACCAAAAAAATACCTTCCAAAACTTAAGCGGATCCTCTTCAGTCTGAATACATCGTTTTGATAGGTAAGAAAAAATGTGTGGTTGCAAAATTTTCGCCTTGCGGTTGCGCGGTTATTTCAAAATTACATATGCGGTTGTGCGGTTGCGACGAAATGACTGAAATTTAGTGCGGTGGCTGAGCTCAAAGAGCAAACACACCCCAGTTCGATCATTTTCCTTCAAAAGTGGCGTTTAATTCAGAGGTTTTTGAGTTTAAAGCATCCAAAATTAGAATATTTTGACGTGAAATTACAAAAATTAAAGCTAAAAAATTACAAATTTTTCACAAAAAATAAAGTACAAATCCGAGTACTGCTCTCACATAGACAATTTAAACTGCCAATAAAAAAAACTATTGATTTTTCAAAAATGATAGATTAAATGGATTAGTCTACTAGAAAAGAACTTTTTTTATGTTAGGCAAAAACAAAATAAAGAATACATCGAAGAAAAATATATATTTCAATTTTTAGGTTCAATTAATTCTACGCTCCAAGAATAAAATAAAGTTTAGATCAAAAACTTTGGTAAGGGAGAGCCGAATAAAATTAATACTGAAATTTTGTTCGCTCTTTCAAATGTAAATGGATCAGGCAATAATAGCCGTATAATAAATGTCTGTGTTGAATACAAATCGAATGGTAGAGCCAAACACTCCTTTTTTTGAAGCTACTATCTAAACATACCATCAGAAAAGCGAGATACAATTGCTTTTTAACATTTTATCAGTTTTTTTGGCAAGAATGGTCGGGCGCTCCTCCAGAATTAATAAGAAAACATAATGAAATTTGAAAGAAATGAATTTTTTTAGAAAACCATTCACAGTTGGAGGCCAATCGGCTATAGTGAAGAATAGGGTTCCAAAAATCAGCTTGGTCCCCCCTGTGTTTTTTCGTAAAAAACAGCTTGGTCCCCCCTGTTGTTTTTTCGTAAAAAACAGCTTGGTCCCCCTGTGTTTTTCGTAAAAGCAGCTTGGTCCCCCTGTTTGTTAGTTCATAAAAATACAGCTTGGTCCCCCTGTTGTTTTTCGTAGAAACTAGTTTGGTCCATAAATTTTGATAAAAATCAGCTTGGTCTCCCCTGTTGTTTTTACAAATAAAACAACAGGGGGGACCGAGCTGATTTTCGGAACCCTATTCTTCACTAGCGCCGGCCAATCTTGTAAAAGGGATTGCGGATTATATCCTAGTATACGTGTCCAAAATATGCCTTGGTCCCCCCTGTTGTTTTTTCGTCATTTTTTGCTTAATAATACACTGATACAGAATATAATCACAATTCAAAATTATCCACACGATTTAACTTGGATATTTGTTCAAATAATAACGCGAAAAAACAACAAGTGGACCAAGGCGAAAATGACGAAAAAACAACAGGGGGGGACCAAGGCATATTTTGGACACTTATACTAGGATAGAACCTTGCGGATTTGGATTTCTTGACTTTTAGTTAAGAGCGAAAATGTCAAAAAAAGGTCGGGATATGATTCGGCGTCGGAAATAATAGCGGCGGAAAAAACGGCGGGGTACTTCTCTAGTTGACATCACACCTCCAATTTTTGAATATTTCTTGGTTTTTGTTTGAAATTCATTGGAAAAATGTTATTACTTTACTCACAAACATACATTTCAGCAATCTGAGACCACAAATGGCATAAATAAAAATGCCATAAAAATAAACCTTTATAAATGACAAACTTCTTTCAAAGAGAGACGAGTTCCTTCAAGAAATGTACCGACGAGAAACCCCTTTTCTTTGCGACATTTCTTGACCGGGCATTGCCACATCGGATAGCTTTCATCGTTCTTCTTGACACGGAGCCGCATTTTCGAGTCGCACAGACATATTCGAGTAGAATGCAAGAGCTTCATATGCTTGAACCACTCGACGAAGTCATCATCAGTCCACTTGAGTAACTTGTCGTAAAGGTTTGCGAGAGTGAAGTTCCTAAGTTCTTCCATTCTAAAAAAGGAGAGTGAAAGATCATGAAATGCCAGATAAATAAAAAACGCAGCTAAAAACATCTGAAGAAACAGGATTTTTAGAGGGGATTCAAAAATTGGAGGTGTGACGTCAACTAGAGAAGTACCAACGGCGGAATTTTAAAGGGCCTTTTATGTGTGTTTATTTGGCAAACCCTACTTTCTGGCACCAGATTCGTGTTCAGCATGGTCTCTTTTCTTATAAAAATTCTCTTCAATCTCAGAACTCACTCATATTTTAAATTCCATGTAAATGAATCAGGCAACAAAATTCAAATATATTTTCGGAAAAAAACTGTCTGACTTTTTTTAGTTTAAATGTTTGTTGTCTCGAGTGGAATTCAAAATATTGAGTGAGTTCTGAGATTGAAAAGCATTTTTATAAGAAAAGAGACCATGCTGAACACGAATCTGGTGTCAGAGCATAGGTTTGCATAGCAAACATACATAAAGGGCCTTTTAAAATTCCTCCGTTTCTTCCGCCGCTTTTCTTTTCGCCGCCGAATCGTAAAAATAAAATAAAAAAACAGATTTTTGGTTTAGTTTGATATTCCTGTGGTTTGAAAAAATTTCAAAATTTTTAAAAATCAATTGTGACGCCAAAATCTATTTTTAATTAAATTTTACAGCTCAGCTTGAAAGTCATTTCTAAGAGTGAAAAGGGGCTATCCTATTTTCTCTATTAGAAGACCGTCTATTTAGGGGAAATTGTCAATCAAAAATGACGTCAACTCTGAAATCAATAAAAGAAAATGAGGAAGTGTTTGTTTATTAGAGAGTGCTCTTTTAAAAGAGAAAATACAGTATATAGGGAAGCGTAACGAATGAAAAATCAGGGCTACTGCAATCAAAAAATCCGGTGTGCCATTAGCTGTTTAACCTTCAAATAAAAAACTGCCTCATTTTGGATTGTAGAAAGTCAATTTACGCCCAGAACTAGCCCAAAAGGATGTGAAGAAGTAAACTCGATAAAATCTATCTCAAATCTCTAGCATATCTAATTCTTTTTTGAGGGACGAGAGAAATGAAATATTTAGAAAAACTTTGGAGCTTAACAAAAAAGCTGTTCTCTACTTGACTCTCAACAAAAATCAGGCGCTACTGGGTTAGCACCCAAGCACCCTAGTCCCCGAAGCTGGCGCAAGGAGCTTGAGAGTTAGAGATGCGCGCACTCACTTACCTTAGACATGATTGCGAGCAAGACTCTTGATCATAAAATGCATATAGAGTCTCTTTTTGCCACGGTCCAAGTTGAAAAGCATGGTTAGACACCCTAAAAATAGGCATTACATGAAAAAATTTTGACCAAAAAGTGGCCCCCTACTATTCCCTACCCCTCCCAATACAGCCCAACATCCCTTTAAAATAACTTTTCAGGCCTTTTATAGCAAAATTATCACTCAAAAAGGTTTTAGACACTCCAAAAAACATGACTTTTAGAGGGGTATAAGCCAGTAAAGTCTAAAATCATCTTTAATTAAATCACCCACTAAACATAAAAGAGTATTTTTAAGTTTTTTCAGAAAATTTTCAGCATTTATTGGCGAGAAATATCTGGCAGAAAGGAATTGATAATCCTAGCAAATGTTGTTTTGTCACCATGATTGTGAAGAGAGCTCGGTGTGAAGCTTAGTTGGAGGTGTTTATGCAATGCTAGCAGAACAGACCCACCAGTCACCTAAATATATATATAACCATCTGCATAAACAAAACCCTCTTTTTCAGCAGGCTTCATAGTAAAAGTCTTCCAACAAGCAAAATAATATTCAAAATTTGATTCCAATCGGTCAGAATGTTTTGTTTTTGTTTTGTTAATCAAATGTACTTGTAAGAGATTTTTATTTGTACTATTGAAGGTTCAAACAGACTAGCGGAATGAAAAAAAGGTTCAAGGAAGTAAAAAAACAAAAAAATATTCTTGAGGATATCTAGCAGTATTTGTTGTATTTCGATTTTCGAAAGATCAGCCGAAAATTTGCAACGCAAATATACGAATACCGTATTTCCTCTAATTGGCCCACATGCTCAATTAAACCCGCATGCCGAAAAATAAGTCCACATGTTCTAATAAACCCACACCCCCTTTTCGGAAAAAACATTATTTTTAACGAAAAAATGTTTATATACCGTATTTCTTCTAATTGCCGCACATGTGCGCTTATTTTTCAATCACCTGAAAATCGGAAATTTTCAAATTCGATCTAGAGATTTTCGGGTGCTCAATCAAGATCTGAAAAGTGGAATCGGTAGAGCTCGTGGGAGTTAAGAAAATGCATCAAACAGCTTAGCAAAATATTCACTCTGCTCCGAGATATAAGTCTTTAAAGTTAGGGTGTGCGGTAATTAGAGACTGTGCGGCAATTAGAAGAAATACGGTAGTTATTTGGACTGAGTAAGCAACGCTATTTTTTGTTTCTTTTTGACATTTCTCAAGCTGGAGTCAATGTTTTTGTAATCGATAGAAACAAGTGTGCTCTTTTCATTGTGTTATTGTAGAGCATTGCATCTCTTACCTGTTTATAAAAATTGAGCGAATTAAGCATTGAAATACGTAAAAATGTAGAGTATGAAAAATAAAAAACATCAGGAGTTTAAATAATTGTTGTCTCGGAAGGAATATAATAGTTAGTACAGGGTGTTTCGAGAGTCATAACTTTTTTCATACGTCAAATTTCGAAATTCTGTAAACGCCAATCGACTCAGAAAGCATGGAAATTTTTTTGGTATACAAAGTCAAAAATACGATTTTCGCTTGGCCCCCCTATGGTTTGGGCCCTGGCCAGGAAACCCATCACACCCATTTCCCAACCAAAAACCCTTCGTTTTTAAGGCCTTTTTCGCGTGTGTGGATGGTCTCTGGATGGGTAAGGCCGAAACCACGGGGGGGGGGACCAAGACTCTACCAAGACTTTGACTCTACCTGTCGGAGAAATTTCCATGAAATTCTAAGTTGATTGTCGTTTACAGAATGTCGAAATTCGACCTAGGACAAAAGTTACGACCCTTAACAAGTGTTAGAATTTCTTGAAACCCTGTAGTTAATTTTGAATTTTGAGAGATGTTTTGTGTTTGAACTGGGTAAACATTTTTTGCCAAAGCGCAGATAGTCTCAAAAAAGTTAAGCGCCTGTAAGGCGCCTGTCTACCCTTGTAAGTTTGCATTATTATATCTCATATGGCGTGCATATACAAAAGTTTTGTGTTCTTTGGGCAGCCTATGTCACTAATTCAAATCGGCTCTATCCTAGAATACGTTTCCATTCTTTGCCTTGGTTTCCCCTATTTTCAGAAATGAAAATTTTTAATCAGTAGTATAGAGTTACTATTCCCAGGACACCCATCACACCCATTTCCCAACCAAAAACCCTTCGTTTTGAGGCCTTTTTCGCGTAAGAAGCGGCAAATTTGCAAATTTGGAGGCAAAAAATGCAAAATTATACCAACTTTCGACACCACCCACTTCGTAAATTCACGGGACACAAATTTCACCCATTTTCCATTATAAAATTTACCTCTTTTTTATAGCCTTTTTTTGAAATTTAATAAATTAAAAAAATTGCCAACAAAAATTCAAAATTATACCAGATTTTTCACCAAAATTTTCGAAAAAAGTCAGGACACCCGCCACCCATTTTTAAATTTAATCAAATTTCTAATTTTTAGCTTCTATTAGCACAATATTTTGCTAAAAACATCAGATTTTCAACCGTAAGTTTTCACATAAAATGTAGAGATTATGAGCATGCGGTTGTCGCAACCGCAATAACCGCGCAACCGCACCAAATTTCAGTCATTTCGTCGCAACCGCACAACCGCATATGTAATTTTGAAATAACCGCGCAACCGCAAGACGAAAATTTTACAACCGCACATTTTTCAACTTGAAATTTTCAAGCTTTCTTTTATCTCTTTTATAATTTTGATCCGTAATTTTACCATTTTACATTGACACCAGCCAACGTTTTAGATGTCTCTGCTTTGGTTAATAAAACTCGACGATGCCGCTGGTGGAGGCTTACTCTTTACAAAGCTATCGACAACTGAGGTTAGATGCAATGCGTGTGACTGGATAAAACCAACTTTGAAGCTGGCTCAGCGAAGTACCATGCGATTGAAAAACCATCTTCCCGTGCACCCCGAATCGAAAACATCGAGCCGCAAAGTGCCTTGGTCCCCCTTGTGGATTCTCAAAAACATATTTGTTTATAATCTACCTTTGATATGGTCACACCCCTAAAGTTCGATCACTAACAAGGTCCGACACTATTTTGAGCCGGTATGTTGAAAAAAGGTGTCTGACCCAGCTGCAGATCGAACTTTCGGGCTGTAATTATATAAAAACTTGACTGCAGAAAGTATGTTTTCGAAAATCCACAGGGGGGACCAAGGCAATTTCGGTCTAATTTGACATTTTTCTCGAGTCTCCATATTCGATTTTTCTGTCTGTTAGCAAAAAATATTAAAATTTTATATTTTAAGTCGACTATGCTCTACAAAATGGCATTGTCACAATTTTCGAATCGAATCGTACAGTTCGATCGGTTCCCTTGTTAGTCTAATATAATTTACAAGGGACCACAGGCGCCTATCGGCGCCTCTATAGTATTTCGAAATTTCAATGAGGGGCTATGACTTCATTCATAAAAATAGGTATATCCCCTATTAGAACTCATTTCTTTCGCCTGTTCTTTTTTAAAACGAAAGCTGACATTCTGGGGAACACGATGGTGTTAGCGACAAAAGTGATTTCGCTATCAACGACCTGTTCTGGCCTTCGAAGTGAAAAAGCGTTACCCACCCACCCACACATGCCAAATACTATATAAGATGGATGTTCCCTAATTTCAAAAAAATGCATTAAAGAAATTATTTTCGAACTGTTGAAATAGAAAGTTTTAAAAAACCAAAACCATATTTTTGATTAAGGTTTGTTGCCAACATCCTAACATCAGTATATTGGTGTATTTGGCTCTACCTGTTTTCGCCAAAAAATCGTTATAGCCAACACAGTTACATTTTAATTTTTGTAGTACCTACATGTTGACTTGTTCACCCAAAATTGTTCTGGCTTTCACTGTAACTTAGCTAATCAATTAAATCTATGAAATTTTATCTGTTACTACCACAAAAATTAAAATGTAACTGTGTTGGCTATAACGATTTTTGGCGGAAACAATTTTGGTCGGAAACAGGGTAGAGCCGTGTATTTAATTTTAATTTAATTTTGAAATTTTAAATGTTTTTATAGCAATAATGAAGTACATTACACGCATTTTTAATCAAAATCATTCTTTCACGTTTTTTAAAACGAGGTATTTGAAGGCACTTGAATCTATTGTCCCTTGCCTGTTTAAATGCTTTCTTCGCTGACACTGTTAGACTTTTTATCATGTCCGAGCAGTTCGCATGAGAATCAATAATGGCTTTGCTGACACCGTCCATAATTTCGCCTACATTTACAGCAGCACCTTCAAAGGTGATAAAATTAAGGTAAATATCAAAAAATATGGTATTCTTTTTTATTAATTAGCCTCTTCACAAAGACAAAATCAATTTTTAGGGCATTTCAATGCTTTTGCCAGTTGTGTTTCGACAGTCTGGTTCCAAACATTGCGAGGATTCTGATTTTGCCGATCACCTTTCAAAAGTCAAAAATTTTGTCTTCTAAAAAATCTAAACCTTGATTTAACGGTTTCATTATTTTTTAATAGAGGGTAGTTTAATCGAGGCTTCGCCTTTTTAGAGTAAAACCTTAAGTTTCTGAAAAATGATTGGAAAATCAGAATCATTGCGATACATGGGACCAGACTAAACCGAATTTTAAAAGGTGGTTGTTAAATCAAAGTTTGACTTTACTCCCTTTTCGACCCGTATTTGCCAGAAATCAGGGACGCAATTTTTCGCTATTCTGAGCTCGGATTCGTGTTTTTCAGGGTCGATTCACTCTAGAAATTGCTCTTGGTTTAAAAAAAATCGGAAAAATTAAAAAAATTGTTTGCCTTGGTACCCCTTATGTCGAAAATGGCACATGCCCTTCATGGGCCACTAAATTGTATATAAACATCTGGTATATGCATGGTTCTCAAAACAACAAAAAATTAAAATTTGACGAAAATGCTTTCGTTGAAATCGCTTTAAAAAACGACGAAAATCATATACAGTTGAGTCTCGTTTATCCGACACCCCTAGGGACCGGCCTTAGGGTGTCGGATAACTGGGGTGTCGGTTAATTGGGGTGTCGGATAAATGAGGTACATTCAACCCTCGTTAATCCGCCACCCCTAGGGACCGGCCTCAGGGTGGCGGATTAACGAGGTGGCGGTTATCGAGTGCGATTACCTACCTTTACTTTGGCTTTTTGGGACCGGCAGGGTGGCGGATTAATCTAGGGTGGCGGTTAACGGTGGCGGATTAACGGGGTGGCGGATTATCGAGGTGCGATTACCCTACCTTTACTTAACTTTAGCTTTTTGGGACCGGCCTAGGGTGGCGGATTAACGAGTGCGATTATCAATCCACCTTTACTTAACTGGCTTTGGGACCGGCCCTAGGGTGGCGGATTAACGAGGGTGGCGGATTAACGAGGGTGGCGGATTATCGAGGTGCGATTACCCTACCTACTTAACTTTAGCACGGGACCGGCCTCAGGGTGGCGGATTAACGAGGGTTACGGATTATCGAGTGCGATTACCCTACCTTTACTTAACTTTAGCTTTTTTGGGACCGGCCTAGGGTGGCGGATTATCTAGGGTGGCGGATTAACGAGGTGGATGATGGGGGTGGCGGATTATCGAGGTGCGATTACCCTACCTTTACTTAACTTGCTTTTTGGGACCGGCCTAGGATGGCGCGGATTATCTAGGGTGGCGGATTAACGAGGTGGCGGATTATCGAGTGCGATTACCCTACCTTTACTTAACTTTAGCTTTTTGGGACCGGCCCTAGGGTGGCGGATTATCTAGGGTGGCGGATTAACGAGGGTGGCGGATTAACGGGGTGGCGGATTATCGAGTGCGATTACCCTACCTTTACTAACTTTAGCTTTTGGGACCGGCCCTAGGGTGGCGGATTAACGAGGTGCGATTACCCTACCTTTACTTAACTTTAGCTTTTTGGGACCGGCCCTAGGGTGGCGGATTAACGAGGGTGGCGGATTAACGAGGGTGGCGGATTATCGAGGTGCGATTACCCTACCTTTACTTAACTTTAGCTTTTTTGGGACCGGCCCTAGGGTGGCGGATTAACGAGGGTGGCGGATTAACGAGGGTGGCGGATTAACGAGGGTTGACTGTAATATGTCCATTTTGGTGTCAGGGTGTCGGATAACTTAGTAATTGCTAGGTTATTCAATAAATTATACACAGAAGGCAAAACATTTATTTATTTGAACTAAAACCTTTAACAAACAACAATATTCAATCAACAAACAATAAAACAAACATCGGTTAGTTTATTTTGCTTTCGATTCTTGGCACGGAAGTTGTAGATGAATTCTTCAAGGACATCGCTGAGTTTGAGAATATTGGCATCGGCAGTGTTCTGCGCACAATGTCCATTGCTTTGGCGGCTTCAAGACTTGTGATGACTGGTTCTTCTGGATCGGTTTCTGCCTCTTCCATTTCAAGTTGATTTTAGAAATAAAACACAAAAAACAAAATAATACAAGAAAAGCACACAGAAAAACAAACACGACCAACAAGGGGAAAAAAAGTGAAACAGCTTTAATTAGAAATAAACGCGGCAATTCAAATTTTTGTTTTGTGTTTTTCCTAGAGGTATCGGTTAAACGAGACACATTTTCATGGTGCGGACCGGCATCTGGGTGTCGGATAACTGGGGTGTCGTTTAGTTCAGTTTCTTTGCTGGCCAACCAAATGAGGCTCAAGGTGTCGGATAACCGAGAGTGTCGGATAACTGGGGTGTCGGATAAAAGAGACTCAACTGTAAACTCATTTTCGTCGCTTTTTCGTCGTTTTTTAAAGCGATTTCGCCGAAAGCATTTTTGTTGAATTTTAGTGTTTCGTTGTTTTGAGAACCATGGATATATGATGAACATTTTGTGGAAAATAATTGCTCCAAGGTACATGTAGAACAATCTACTTGCGGGTAAAAACGGGTTAAGACTCACGTGTTTTGCATGGCAAAATCTAAGAATATAAGAAAACTGACTTGCAAAATCAGATAGCTTGCTATTTTTCCGTGCTAACACGGGAAAGGCACGACCCGGGTGTGGCCTATTAAAAAACGTTATATACCAAAATGTAGCCCTAATTGAGCTAGTTAAGGAACCGTTCGCAGAATCTGCTATGGATCAATCTACGCTGAGAAATAATCTTTTTAAAATTACAAAAAAATTGTGTTGACATATAAGTCAAGAACAACCTTTTCAAACATGTGAGTTGGTGGCCGAGTGGATGAGTGGTGCGGCGCCGAACCTATTTCTTTTTCGGGAAAGGTTCGACTCCAGTCGCGTGCACGTCTTTTTATTTTCGGTTTTTAAAGCTTCACTTTCCTACACAAAATGACACGGGAGAACAATAAAAATATTTTTAACGTCGTCGGATTTGTAATACACATTGTGAACGGTATATATTTCATTTACGAACAACGAACAATTAATGACAATGATTATTTACAACGAAATGATCAAAGCAAAGATACTGTTGACAATAGGAGCAGCAGATGAAACAGAGACGACCACAGTTCGGATCATGACAATTATGTGAGAGATTTGGAGGAAAGCAAGTTTCAATCGGTGTTTGGAATTCCACTTCGCCATCGATATAACCACAAGCACGCCAGGAGTACTGCAGAAAATCTCGGAAAATTGGATTGCGGAACTGACAGAAGACCACTTCAAGCACACAGATTTTCTGCAGTACTCTGGCGTGCTTGTGGTTATATCGATGGCGAAGTGGAATTCCAAACACCGATTGAAACTTGCTCCTCCTCATAATTGTCATGATCCGAACTGTGGTCGTCTCTGTTTCATCTGCTGCTCCTATTGTCAACAGTATCTTTAGCTTTGATCATTTCGTTGTAAATAATCATTGTCATTAATTGTTCGTTGTTCGTAAATGAAATATATCGTCAATGTATTACAAATCCGACGACGTTAAAAATATTTTTATTGTTCTCCCCGTGTCATTTTGTGTAGGAAAGTGAAGCTTTAAAAAAACCGAAAATAAAAAAGACGTGCACGCGACTGGAGTCGAACCTTTCCCGAAAAGAAATAGGTTCGGCGCGCACCCTCATCCACTCGGCCACCACTCAAATGGGTTGTTGGCTGACTTATATGTCAACACAATTTTTGTAATTTTAAAAAGATTATTTCTCAGCGTAGATTCCATAGCAGATTCTGCGAACGGTTCCTTAACAAGCTCAATAGCTTTTGGTATATAACGTTTTTAATAGGCCCACCGGTCGTGCTTTCCGTGTAAGATGACGACCGTCGATCGTCGACCGTCGATCGTTCGATTTCGAACATTGTTCGAAATCGAACGATCGATTCTTTTTTTGCGAACCCGTTTGAGATTTTGCGAACCCGGGCCCAGAACCGAACGCCCAGAACCGAAAAAACAAATTTAACACCGGCCAAATAAAGGTTCGTTATATCGAGAGTTCGTTGTATCGGGGGTTCGTTGTATCGAGCTTCGACTGCATTTACAAAATTATCAACAAAATTCTTAAAAAACAATAGGCGGACCAAGGCAAAAGTTGCAACAGATAGTGGGATAGAACCATTTAAATCAACCCTCGAGCATGTTACATACAGTCTTGTGCACGGGCCGGCCCTGCCCGGGCCTTTTGAAAGCCCGGGCCGGGCCCAACTTTAAAAATTCTTCTCGGGCCGGGCCGGGCTCAAAAGTCTCCGGGCCGGGCCGGCCCGGAAATTCTGGGTCTAAATACACCTCAAAATCCCGCCATTTTAAAATTTTCGCCTTTAAGATTTTCACTCATCTCGTCCGGCCCGTTTCACTCATAGCAAGAATTTCCCGCTGTTTATTGCTGGAAAATAATTTCTTTGTTAATAGGACCACAATTTTGAATCCATTTGGAAGGTAGTATTTCAGTTAGTTAACGTGTTATTCGTTCAACGTTTAGTTTAGTTAGCAAGTCTGCACTCGATCTTACTAAAGATGAACTCCTGATAATGATTGAAAACAAGTCTGGTCGAATTTTTTTTAAGCCGAATCCAAAAGATGAGCTGTTTGAGCTGGTGGAGTACGAAGCAAATAGAGATGAAGAGAAGTCAGAACCAACAAAATTCGTTCGCTGTTCCAATTGCAGGATCCTTGATTCTTTAGATATGTTTGGCATTGCACTTACAGTTGACTTTACTGACGGGCCGGCCCGGCCCGGGTCCATAAAAAAATGTCCGGCCGGGCCGTGAAAAAGTGGGCCCGTGCACAGGCCTGGTTACATATAAAAATGTAGGATTCAGGTTTGCATTCACAATAGAAGATTTTAAAAAAGTGAACTAAAACATTACGAACTAAACGTC
This sequence comes from Ditylenchus weischeri, assembly GCA_029231635.1. NCBI lineage: Eukaryota > Metazoa > Nematoda > Chromadorea > Rhabditida > Anguinidae > Ditylenchus > Ditylenchus weischeri. Next base: position 29,718 of record JAMRYI010001085.1, on the reverse strand, counting down.
AAATACCGGATTTTAGGAGGGCTGCCTTATTAGAGGAAATACCTTAGTTACTTTTATCCGTAAAGTTGTCGCTCACACATTGTAAAGTCTTCATCAAAGTCTTTAGTTGCATCAATCCAAAAAGTTATATTTTAACATGAAAATTGAAATTTTATACATACAGTTAAAAAAATACAACAATAAAATCAATTATGTTTCAATAATCTTTTGCTGAGTACAAAAAAAAATGGTCATGCTGGTGTCAGGAAGACTTCTGGCCCTTAGCACCGAATTATTTTCTTCATTGCATTTGCAGTGGATAAATGTGCGTAGACCCTCGACGGTCATACTATCCTCTTCGGGTTTACAGTTAGGGATGTGCTGGTTTTCGCTGCAGAACTGAAAAAAATCTGTCATAAGCTGTCATAATTGCCATAAGCAATATTGATAAAAATACAGGGTGTCCAAACTTTTTTAGTCCGACTTGTTTTCGCCATAACTTTTTCGGTTGCAGTTTACAATACCCCCACGGGGAAGGGTCAGGTGGAGGAGATAACTTCATATTCGTGTTTTTCGACCCCGATTTCATGAGAAAGCCGGCTGTTTTTTTGGTTCTGAGAAAAAAAATTATTTTTCACACCCCAGGGGGGGGTATCATGGTTTTTTCAGTCAAAATTTGAAAAATTTGAATTGGCGCCTTTTGAATTTTAAAGGGATTAAGGGCTGTATTGGGAGGGGGAATAAAAGGGGCCACTAATCACACAGAGCCCACTAACAAGAAGATGTTGAACGTAGTTTTGAATACTGGACCAGCGAAAAATTCACTTATACCGAAGGGGGAGAGACCCGTCTCATATTAATTCTTGTGCTCTGAAACGGCACGGAAACACTTTGGTTTTGGAAAAATCGAGAAAAAAAAATTTTGGTTTGCCTTGGTCCCCCAAGGTAAAAAATTTAACAAATTGAAAAAAAGGGATTTAAAGGGATTCAGGGCTGTATTGGGAGGGGAAGGTAATAAAAGGGGGCCACTAATCACACAGAGCCCACTAACAAGAAGATGTTGAACGTAGTTTTGAATACTGGGGCCTACCGCATATAGAAACTCTGGTAACCCTACCGCATAAATAAACTCTGGTATGCATGCTTTTTCATGCATCCAGAGTCATTTTCCAGTGATTTGTGTCTAAGGTATGTGTGTGTGCGCATCTCAACTCCAAGCCCCAAGCCCCCTGCGCCCTCGAAGGGGGTGCAGGGTGCTTAAGAGTGGTTTGAACTTGAGAGTGGTTTGAACCCCTGTGGTTTGAAAAATAATTTTTTTCTCAGAACCAAAAAAACAGCCGGCTTTCTCAAGAAATCGGGGTCGGGAAACACGAATATGATGTTATCTCCTCCACCTGACCCTTCCCCGTGGGGGGATTGTAAACTCAAGCCACTTTTTCAATTTGCGCTTGATTTTTTAAGGAGACCACTCATTCGAAAGAGCAATCTCTAGGATTTTGTTTAAGAAAAGATCACCTCCTTGCGATTATTTTTTGTCAAGTTGTAGTCATTTTAAAAATAACAACATAATTGAACACTTTATTCCAGGAAAGACAGCAATATCAACAATAAAAGCATCTTATCTCGTCTCAACGCTTCTCCCATTTCTTTCGATACACATTTCTAGACGATGACGAAAATTTTTCATTGCTCTGTCGATCATATCCTGTGGAATCTCACCCATTTCGTCGATGATCCGTTCACGCAAGGCATTAGGATTGGCTTGGGGTTGATCCGACCAAACTTTTCACACAACCCCAACAAAAAAAGTCCATCCAGGTTAGGCCGAGCAGGCCATCTGATTGGTGCAGGATTCCGACAGATCCATCGGAAAATGAAGATTAAGCAGAGCTCGAACCTCCAATCTCCAAAGAAGTGGAGCTCCATCTTGCATGACTAGTTAAATGATGTAAAAATCTTGTTCTTTTTTAAAGTGACCATAACTTTGCAAAAAACAATCGCAAGAAGGTGATCTTTTTTAACAAAATCCTAGAGATTGCTCTTTCGAATGAGTGGTCTCGGTTCTTGTCGGTTATCCGGACTACTTTAATTAGGGACTATCTATATGGATTCTTTTTGATTCCGGTCATGATGATGAAGGTGATTATGTCAACCACAATCACCTTCATCACCATAATCAGCATCCAAAAAGGTGATCCCTAATTAGAGGTAGTCTCCATAACCGAAGAGAACCCATATAGATAGTCCCTAATTAGAGGTAGTCCGGATAACCGACAAGAACCGTGGTCTCTTTGAAAAATCTAGCGCAAATTCAAAAAGTTATGGAGAAAACCAATTAGACTAAAAATGTGTTGACACCCTGCAAAATAGAGTCAGAACTTTTTTAAGGCACCCGTTTATTAGGATCGACTTGAAAATGTTATTTGAACTGAAAAAACGAAAAAAAAAATTTTTAGAGTCCGTCTTAACTGGCCTACCCTAAGTACAAACCATGAAAACAACAGCAGGGATATAGCCGAAATAGCGTGTTTTCTGTATTTAATTTTAGAAACATGTTCTAAGGCCAATTACTATCTAAAAACTCAAAAAAGTGGTTGAAAAGGACTTTTAGCAAAATGTGCCACAATGGAATCCTAGTTTTACTCGATTTTGCTCTAGGAGATGAGGACTTCATTTATCTCTAGTTTCAAACATAGAAAAAGAGAGCAGGAAAAAATAGCGTGTTTTCTGTAACTGTCTAACCTGTCCCACATCCTATACCAAATTTGTGCACTCCAAATAATAAAGACCACTGGATTGGAGTGGGAGTTAACTTTGCGCACGGGCGATAACGTGACCTATGAAGCTTTGCTGAGGTGCGTTTATTGCTGGTTGAAAACTTTCACCCAATGCCCCGGTTCGGTTCCTGAAACACGGACACCGATACCAATTTTTGGACGCCCTCAGGGGGCTAATTTCACGGTTCGCAAGAAGTCTCATCAAAAACAGAAGCTTTTTGACTCGTCTTTTCGACAGCACAAATCGAGACAATAAACAAAATTGTGGACGATTTAACAAGAAGAATCAAGGCGAGAGTTACGGCTGAAAATATCAAAGGGGCTAAATTTCGGCATAAAGCCCACAAATAGGTTTAGTATACACCTCCCAGTTTTCCTCGGTCCCCAAGCTGATTTTTTTGAACAGAGTTTTTGAACAGTGTTTTATTACCGTATTTCTTCTAATTGCCGCACATGTGCGCTTATTTTTCAATCACCCGAAAATCTGAAATTTTCAAATTCGATCTAGAGATTTTCGGGTGCTTAATCAAGATCTAAAAAGTGGAATCGGTAAAGCTCGTGGGAGTTAAGAAAATGCATCAAACAGCTTAGCAAAATATTCACTCTGCTCCGAGATATAAGTCTTTAAAGTTAGGGGTGTGCGGTAATTAGAGACTGTGCGGCAATTAGAAGAAATACGGTATATTAAAATTGAAAAAAAATCAGCTTGGGGGACCAAGGTAAACGGGGGGGAGGTGGTTATATACTGAAATCGCTCCCGAGAAATTCTCCAATTTTTGACATCCGATATCCGGCACTTTTTGACATCCGATATCCGGCATTTTCGACATCCGATATCCGGCATTTTTCGACATCCGATATCCGGCATTTTTTGACGTCCGATATCCGGCACTTTTTGACATCCGATATCCGGCATTTTTGACATCCGATATCCGGCATTTTTGACGTCCGATATCCGGCACTTTTTGACATCCGATATCCGGCACTTTTTGACATCCGATATCCGGCACTTTTTGACATCCGATATCCGATCCGATATTTTTTCATATTCGGTGCAGTTCTGGTCCCAAATATTGTAAGGATTTCTATTTTGCAGGTCGAACGAACTCGAGAGGATGGCATGTTATCGGCACTCGCTTGAACACTCTGCTCTTTGTGGATGTCACGTTTTTATGCGCTGATAATGTTTGAGCACTTACAAAACCAAATCGAGCTGAAAATTGGCAAAGGTCCCGGTTCCGTAAGAGCTACCTGAGCAAAATTTTATTGCTCACATTGTAAGTAACTCCAAAGCTAAATGCAGCATTGCTCCTGTTGGCCTGACATGGCTTAGGCTTTAGCAGTCCAGGGCATGTGCACATCTCAAAACGGTATCCTAGAGCTGAATACAGGCAACTTTCATTGGGCAAACATTCTGGTCTGATGTATCTAGCTGGCTAAAATACCAAATTAATGAACATTTAGTTTTTTTTGAAATCATTAAGTTGTTCAATCACGGCTTTTCAAAACAGTGAAAATGGGCAGTAGGTAACTTTTGAAAAATTTTGCGGGAAATTAAAAAAGGCTCAAATAGATACGTACCACCTAATCTAGGGATTTGGCCGCCTTTTTTCTTCTTAATTCCATTTTTCAAATTATAGTGTTAATCTGATCGTAATTTTGCTCTCTATGATAGCAAAAATGAAAGCCCAGAATCATGGCTACGTATTGGTTTGAAAAGTGAGTACTTCTAGGAAAATGTTGAAAAAGTTAATCAAAAACATTTAGGTACCGATTTGGGCCTTTACCTGCTAAAATGGTTTTTATGAAATTTTCTAATTTTTCCTTACAAGTTGACATTTTTTCAAATTAGTGAGTAGCCAATAAGCAGCCAAAGTTCTGGGCTTTCATCTTCGCTATGACAGAGAGAGAAAATACCAACTCGTTAAAGCTAAAGTTCAACAAAACATTCGAATTTAGTGAAAAAAAAATTTTCGGAAAAATTATTTTGCCTTGGTCCCCAAGCTGCTTTTTTTGGAAAATTTTATTTTTCCCCAAATTTCTCAAAAAGCATTCAAATGCATTTTTGTGTTAAAAATATATATCTTTCCAGCAAATTTATGAAGCTCCACCTTGAAATCCTACAGATTGTTGTACCCGGCCAAGACGAGCGCACTCCACATTGCAAGGGATTGGGGAAATTGTAGACTGCCCATTTTTCGTTGTCTTGAAAGGCCGTGCAATACGTTCGGTTATTTTCAACTGTTTGGTAAAATTCAAATATTTAAGACTAACAAAATCCTGATAAAATCCAAATTTTATTTTGGCGGGAATTTGAAAATTTTGACGGGGAAGCCAGTAAACCCACAAAAAATAAAAATTTTAAAATTCTGCCAAAAATGGGAAATAACAAGAACAGCTCAGCTCTCACCTGTTTGTCTATTCTGTAGGCACTTGCAAAAAAACAGAATGTAGTCATCAAAATCAAATATTTCGGCTTCAGGAAGCTCCACAACGAACACATCTTGCTATATCACTAAATGGTTTTAGGGCTCTTGACACTGTGTATAATTGTAAAACAATTTTAGAACTCGAGCGGAAAAGTGAGTGGGATACAAGCTGAGAGTATTGCTTAAATAAACATTTAACCGCGAAAAAAAAAGTTCTCATGAGCCAAAAAAGCTGGCAGTGAAAGATGTCATCAGTTTTTATTACAGGGTATTCCAAGAATGTTACGTTTGTTATTTTTCACATGACTCTTTTTCTGGACCATTTTTTGCGAACAGCGATTTCAGTTCCAGTGCTAGACTCTTGCCCCAGTTTTTTTATATGTTGTTTTTTTGAAATTCTATTTCTTGTCGTCATCTACAGAATGTTTGGAAAATCCACCCACTTTATAATGGCTGCTTCTAGTGCAGATATGGTGGTACTTATACGGTTCCCACATATAGGAATTTTTTGAATTTTTAAGAAATAAATTTCTTGATATATAAAGGGTCAGCCCTTGGCCCGGACCATGTACCCCCAAAGAAGCTTCCTATTGAAGTAGGTTGCCTGCCGAAGGAAGGCAGGTTGAAAATCTAAAAAAGTCAAAATTTTTGATGGAAAGTGGTCGGAAACAACGTTTTTATCGGTTTTAGCGTGTAAGAATTGCTTAGAAATGGTTAAAACCTGTTTTTGAAAAAATTCCGATATGGGGGAACCGTATAAGTACCGATATGGTGTCTAAAATATGGTTTGGTCCCACTGCTGTTTTTTTTGCTTTAACACTGTCAGGGCCGAGTGTATCAAGTGAGGCTTCTGGTGCATAATTATAAGGAGAACATGATAAAAAGAGAGGGCTCAAAAGGCATCCTTTTTGACACTTTCCGGGCTATCTATTGGGCACAAGCTTGTACAAAAAGATCAAAATTTTGCAGAGAGTTTCGGATTTTCCCTTTGTAAGCCAATTTCTGGAAATTCTCTAGTTAAATTCTTATGAGGAAAAGAAATAACAGAATCTCGAGGTTTTTCGACACTAACATGTGAACCAAATCATTTTTAAGCAAAATATGACAGGCGAGCCAAGGCATGAGAAGCATACTGTATTTTCCAGGGTTTTCGTGATATGGATTTTGGAGCCCTGATATGATAAATATCATGATGATATTACGACAATATGATAATGAGATGATATAAAGTGATATCAGTAGTTTTACTTTAAATACTGTAAACAAGGGACCACAGGCGCCTATCGGCGCCTCTATAGTATTTCGAAATTTCAATGAGGGGCTATGACTTCATTCATAAAAATAGGTATATCCCCTATTAGAACTCATTTTTTTCGCCTGTTCTTTTTTTAAAACGAAAGCTGACATTCTGGGGAACACGATGGTATTAGCGACAAAAGTGATTTCGCTATCTACGACCCGTTCTGGCCTTCGAAGTAAAAAAGCGTTACCCACCCACACATGCCAAATACTATATAAGATACCTTCAAATACTGTAAAAAGTTGGGCATTCAGTAAATTAAATTTTACACGGTTCCTGGACTTTGCGGATGCCATAGTTGCAATGTGAGAACACACGTTCAATAGGTGAGCTTGTTGATAGTCAAAATTTCAAGTGCTAGAGTGGCGATGTCTTTCCATTCCACCCTCATGTGAACGCTCTCTGGAATCTCTCTCGAACACTCCTGGATGTCGCTCAGTTGTTGCCAAGATCAACGCTCTCAACAATTTTTTGGACAACATTGATCCACCTTCTCCGAAGCGACTTAAACGTCACGAGATTTTGAAGGCAGCAGTCTCAACTGGAAAAGCTGCAGCGACACCAATCAAATCTTTGCTAGCGGTAAACTCTTGGCTCTTTTTTGATCGAAAAAACACAAAAAATGTGAAAACACCGCTTTTTTTTCAATGGTAGATATTATTCGACAAAGCAGGAAAAACTGCACGAGATAGTGCTTTGAAATAATCCAAGACAAGGCTTTTAGAGCATTAAGCAAACGTTCAAAAGTATATTACAAAAATTATCTTGATTTCGGAGGAGAAACCTGAATTTCTGCCGCCGGATTCGTGTTCAGCATGGTCGACTTACTTAAGAAACTGCCCTTATATTCTCACAGTCACTGTCAAATTTCAAATTCCGCTCATGACAAAAATTATTTGAATTCGAATTTTTTTTAATTTTAAATAATTTTTGTCTCGAGCATAATTCGAAATTTGATAGTGAGTGAGAGAATTATAAGCAAAAATCGTGACTTGATCGGTTCTCAAGAGCAGCTGACCACCACATAGTGACTTTTTGTAATTTTTTTTCACCATCGTGTTCAGCGTAAAATTCTATACAAGAACATACCTTTAGGGCGTACGGGCGAGGAAATACGGTATTTTGATTGTTTGTCTGATAGGAAATTTTCTTATAAAGTTTGGTGAAGCCTTGTGTTTTCTTCATCATTTTTGTCGCCTCGAGATTGAAAAAAAGTACAACTCTAACTGACATCCTTCTAGAGCAGGGCTTCCAAGTCTTCTGATTTCTTATTTCTCTTTTGACCTAGAATTTCCAATTTTTCATGTTGAAAATGCAATAAAATCTGAAAATCAGGCATTTTTAAGCAATTTTAATCAGGGAACGTAACTGTACTTTTAAAAAAATTGTACTTTTTTCGAAACCCCAAATCTTTTTTATTTTCGAAATTTTTAGTCAAAATCTTTTTTTGACAAAAAATGACCAAATGTATTAGGTCGTCCGATAAGTTTTGAGAAAAAGCACGTGGATTCGCTTTAATTTTCAAAGTGCATCATTTGGCACATTTGACAATGATGTCTCTACGTGTCATATACCATTTTGTAGCCCGTTCTCTCCTCTTTTGAATGTCGTATTAACTGGCTCTTTGTTATAACAAAATTTTTTGATAACAAAGAATTGTTCAATAACACATTTTGAAGAACAGAGAACGGGCTACAAAATGGTATATGACACGTAGAGACATCATTGTCAAATGTGCCAAATTGATGCCTTTGAAAATTAAAGCGAATCCACGTACTTTTTCTCAAAACTTATTGGACGACCAATTGTACTTTTTTCAAAATTTTGAGTTACGTGCCCTGATTTTAACCGATTTTGTTGATTTTCAAACCAAAGTGCTGATTGGCCAACCAAATTGGGTGACCTGGAATTGGGGGCCCTGCTCTAGAGGGTAGTCAACGCCTCGGAGGGTTCATAAAGGAAATGCGGCATCTGCACTAGACCCTTTTTTCCTACGAGATTTGTTTTTAGCATCTGTTTGTAGATCTACCTTAAAAAAGTCCACTTAGCAGGATGCAAACTCGGTAAAAGTATTAAAGCTACAACAAATGCAACTTTAGTGACATCACCTTTTATTTTATTGCAATTTCTCAAGCAATTAAATATAACAAAAGAATTCAATTTATTTACAGAAAAATGTAGGACCAACTTTTTTTTGCTACCGAAGACTTTCTCAGCTCTGCAGAATTTTTTAAAAGATTAGGTTAAAAATTAAAGTTTAAAATACAAGCCAAACTGGTGACTTTGGAGTAAATATCGGTACCCTGTAAATATCCGTTTTTTCTACAGCTTACTAGTGACATCTAGAAACAGAAAGAGGCCTTCATTGCGGGATTTCGAGACGCGATTTTTGGCGAAAGAAAATTCGGGATCGAGATCGCGATTGTCGTTCAAAAATTTCGGGATTCCGACGAAATTTTGGGATTTTTCCTATTCCTATCTTTTATTGACAACACTATCGACAAAAAACAACAAGGGAAAAAATATAAAAATTTTAGTAAGAGTAATTGATCTGTGACAACGCCTTGTTCAGAAATATGAGCATTTCGGCTTTTTCTGGCTGTAGTAGTATAGCGCTGTTTTGTGTCTGTGGTCTGTCACAAAAAAATGTTAGTGGTGTTCCGTCAATCAGATCAAAAATCTGTCAACGCCATTCGACTCAGCGTGGTCGATTTACTGAGTAAAAGAATTATCAAAAGTTGGCGCCTTCCGTGAATTTTAGATTGCCTTGGGGGACCAAGGCAATCTAGGGTGAATTTTAGATTGCCTTGGGGGACCAAGGCAATCTAGATTGCCTTGGGGGACCAAGGCAATCTAGGGTGAATTTTAGATTGCCTTGGGGGACCAAGGCAATCTAGGGTGAATTTTAGATTGCCTTGGGGGACCAAGGCAATCTAGGTAATTAGATTGCCTTGGGGACCAAGGCAAGTGCAGATTGCCTTGGGGGACCAAGGCAATCTAGGGTGAATTTTAGATTGCCTTGGGGGACCAAGGCAATCTAGGGTGAATTTTAGATTGCCTTGGGGGACCAAGGCAATCTAGGGTGAATTTTAGATTGCCTTGGGGGACCAAGGCAATCAGATTGCCTTGGGGGACCAAGGCAATCTAGGGTGAATTTTAGATTGCCTTGGGGGACCAAGGCAATCTAGATTGCCTTGGGGGACCAAGGCAATCAATTGCCTTGGGGACCAAGGCAATCTGGATGACCAAGGCAATCTGGTTTAGATTGCCTTGGGGACCAAGGCAATCTTTTTAGATTGCCTTGGGGACCAAGGCAATCTTGAATTTAGATTGCCTTGGGGGACCAAGGCAATCTATCTAGGCCTGGGGACCAAGGCAATCTATAGATTGCCTTGGGGACCAAGGCAATCTTAGATTGCCTTGGGGACCAAGGCAATCATTTTAGATTGCCTTGGGGACCAAGGCAATCTTTAGATTGCCTTGGGGGACCAAGGCAATCAGATTGCCTTGGGGGACCAAGGCAAGGTTTTCTGGATTGCCTTGGGGGACCAAGTCATGGTTACAGATTCAAATCCTGGTGGTAGCATGTATGATTTTTTTGACCTTGCGTGTAAGCACTATCGGCGCCAGCTTATATGCCGCATCGCGGCATCGCGAAATTCTAATGTAAATACGAATATGCAGCTCAATCACAGCAAAAACGTTATGGCAAAAAAAATTTAGCGAGAAAACAGGAAGAACTAAAATGCGCGAAACGATTTTTTTCGCTTCGGGATTCAACGATTTTCGGAATCGAAATCGGGATTCTGGGAAATGATCGGGCGGGATTTCGGACTTTGTCTCAAAATCTGCTCGGGCGGGATCGGGATCCCGACAGGATCCCATCCCGTTTCTGTCTTTAGTGACATCACCTTTTATTTTAATGCAATTTCTCAAGCAATTTAATATCACAAAAGAATTCAATTTATTTACAGAAAAATGTAGGAGCAACTTTTTTGCTACCGAAGACTTTCTCAGCTCTCTCTCCATTTTTTTAAAGATCAGGTTAAAAATTAAAGTTTAAAATATAAACCAAACTGGTGACTTTCTTATGCTTATAAATCCAAATAAGTAGGTCTGGGAAAATGACATTTAAGTTAAGTGCGCTCTCTCCAAACATTTATTCATTATTAAAAAGATTGAAGGGACATTCTAGAGTAGACTAATTGGGTGAGAATAAGGAGCTGGAAGCAAATTAAAACACTTGAAAACATAGGCATAGTCACACACACATATTTCCAAGAAGCAAACCAACTCAATCAGGCTAACTTAGGAAATAAGGAACCTTGGGTTTAGAAAAAGGTATTACTAATAATAAAACAATTTAATAAAAAATACAAATATTGTATTTCTATAAGTAGTTTTGAAATCGAAATTTGACTTTTTTGGCTTAGAGAATACACACTCTTTGGTCATTTTGCAGTAGAAATGAGGTCTATGGCGCCTCGTGTAAAATTGTTTTTTTTTCAATTTTGCACCTTGTCAAATAATGATTCGGCACATTAGCCCTACCGGAATATCTCGTCGCCACAGGTTTCAAGGGGGTGTTAACACATTACCATTTCGCAAAACGTCTATTTTTTTTAAAAAGAGGGGGCCATCTAGTTTTGAAAATCAGCGACCCCAATTACCTTTTTTATTACCCCTTTTTTATTACAGTCAAACCCCGATATAGTGCGACCCCTGGGGACCAAACAAAATTCGCACTATAACGAGACTCGCACTATATCGGGTTTCGCACTATCGAGACTTTTAAAGACTTTTGACCAAATGGGTCGAGCTCAAGGTCGCACTATATCGGGACTCGCACTATCGAGACTTTTAAAGACTTTTGACCAAATGGGTCGAGCTCAAGGTCGCACTATATCGGGACTCGCACTATCGAGACTTTTAAAGACTTTTGACCAAATGGGTCGAGCTCAAGGTCGCACTATATCGGGACTCGCACTATCGAGACTTTTAAAGACTTTTGACCAAATGGGTCGAGCTCAAGGTCGCACTATATCGGGACTCGCACTATCGAGACTTTTAAAGACTTTTGACCAAATGGGTCGAGCTCAAGGTCGCACTATATCGGGACTCGCACTATCGAGACTTTTAAAGACTTTTGACCAAATGGGTCGAGCTCAAGGTCGCACTATATCGGGGTTCGCACTATATCGGAGTCGCACTATATCGGGGTTTGACTGTACCTATTTATTTTTATTACCCCATTTACACATTGGTCAAACAAGTCGAAATAAATAGCGTCCAACCAGCATCTGTTTTTTTTCAAGTTTCTGTTTCCTAGTCCCGTTTTTTTCCAAAAATTTGCTCTAACCCTAAAGCAGATGCTGTACATGAGAATCACCTCCAATAAAACCCATCTTCAAAGTGATTTCCAAAATTTTACAACTATTTACTATGTTTAAAGTTTAAAAAAAAATACTACTTAATTTTGTTGAGGCTATAGTCCGAATAAGTGCTGGTAGCTTTTTTGAGGAACTTCTTCGGAAAGGGGGCCACATTTTTGAAATCAAAATATGTCATTCTTTTTTTCGTCATTTTTGGTCGACATCCATTTTATTCCAACCGCATGGGGTTATCGTGCCGATATTCTTGTTCTTGAGTATAGGTCTTCAGTTTGTGCTGATGTTTTCTTCTATTTAGCTTCATGGATGTTCTGAGGAAACTCAATCTTCGTAGCTTGCTTCGCTTTCTCGATTCAAAAACTGATGTGGAATTCTCGCAGTGGCTTCAAATAATAAAGATTTAAAAATGATGTGATTTGTGGATCACCCGAATTTTCACAAAAAAATATGTGGCCACCTTTCCGAAGAAGTTCCTTTTTTGAAATGCCCTAAATGTTTTATTAAATCACTCTAGGAAAACGCATGATTTAAAAATGCGCAGTAGTTTTTAATTCACCGCACATCAGCCTTTGAACATAAAAAAATATATATGCTTATTGACTCTCTAAGCTACTTCTGAAATAAATCCTTTTGTCTGTGATAAAAAAACCTTGAGTGAAAATTTGCCAAAATAGACGTTTTTCAATTTTCCTTGACGTACGCTTGATAAAATTATTTTTACTTTGGTTTTAAAAATTTTGATGATGTTTAAAATAGAAAAGAAAAAGTTCAGATTTCTAAAATATATCAACATGAAAAAATAAATAAAAATGTGTGTGTAATATTGAAAAAAAAATTAAGTTTTACATAAACTTTTAATATAAATAAATTATTGTTGTAGCCAATCGATGACTGTGCTCCTGGTTACGCCAAACTTCTTAGCGGCATTGTTATTGGATACGCTTTTTGCATGCTTGACGACCTTCAACTTGAATTCATTTGAGTACGAGTGCTTCGATTTCATCTTCGACGTCCGAGAGGTGAATGAGATCCGTTGTTATTGGAAACGCTTTTTGCATGCTTGACGACCTTCAACTTGAATTCATTTGAGTACGAGTGCTTCGATTTCATCTTCGACGTCCGAGAGGTGAATGAGATCTGCATCGACCATTTTTACTAAAATAAAAAGTTATTTAACTTAATTTTTGTGCGACTGTGAATGGAGTACAAGTGAAAGCCGATAATAAGCATACGAATTCTGAAAAAATAGAAATGGCGCAAATTTGAAAATAAAATTTCAAAACACCTTTTTTCGCAAAAGTTTTGCTAAAAACCATCAAGCACTGGATAAAATCGGCTTTTAGGGTGTCACTCGATTAGAGACTGCCTGTTTACTTTCCAATCATCCTCTAGGTTGTTGCTCTATTAGAGACTGTCGTTCTATTGGAGACTGTTGTTCTATTACAGGGCTCCGAAGTTGGCTGATTTATCAGCCATTTGCTGATTTTGGGCCTTCGATGCTGATTGTTTTTTTTGGCTGATTTGCTGATTTTGGCTGATTCCGGCTGATTTTGGCTGATTTTGGCTGATTTTGGCTGATTTTGACTAATTCTATGAAGAATTGATAAAACAATTAATAATTTTTGGGTATACAGTCAACCCTCGATACAACGATACCCCAAGGGACCGGCACTGGGTATCGTTATATCGAAGGTATCGTTATATCGAGGGTATCGCTGTATCGAGGGTTGATTGTAATTGTTAAATTCTCGCCCTTTCTATTAAAAAGTTTACGCTACATATTCATTTCATTTGTGCTCTGACGTCAATGATTGACGGTCAAGCGTTGCAATTTCCCACTGTAATTACTGTTATTACGGACAACAGGAATTCGCTCAAGCCAGAAACAGTGAAGTGTCTCCTCCAGGTGAGCGTTAATTTCGATAAAACTTGCGTGGAAATGTACAAATGTCTTATCTCTGATAGAAAATTGTTAAATGGTGTTCGCGGTTGGGAGAAATATGGAATATAGTGTTGTATATTGGAATTTAGTGTTGTTTTTCTCCGGAATAAAGTAATTTTTGTAACAATTTATGTGTGGCTGATTTTTGGCTGATTAATTTGGGTAATTTTTGGCTGATTTTTGACCCCAAATGCTGATTTTTGAAAATTTTCGGCTGATTTTAGGGTCATCCTACTTGGGAGGCCTGTTCTATTAGAAGAAATACGGTATATTTACATATCCAAATTTTAATTTGATTTTTATTTTTATTTTATTTAACGCAACATTTGAACAAAATTAAAATAATTGAAGCAAGGGTTTAGAGAATAGTCTATGCTTCCAAACAATACTAAATTCAGATCAACATCTACGCCAGCACTATTCCAAAGAGTCCAAAGGAAAACTGGCATGAGAAAAGCTTCCGTCGGAGGGTAAGTTCCTGCGGTGCTTTGCACGTCTGTTTTGAAACCAAGTTTTCACCTAAAATCAAATTTGTATTGACTAAGTAGCCTTCTGTGGTTTAAGATTTTTTTCATTTTTGCACGGTCATATTTTGTTTTTATGTAAATTGAAAAAAAAAATCTTTTTCTTCAATAAATACAAAATTTGTCTTTGTTGTTAGGACAGTTTTAAATGAAACATATGCTCATATTTTGCCAGACAATCGCTCTGAAAAACCTAAAAGCTCCCTAAAAGCCCTTAATCAGTCGAAAAGACACTTGGTGTCAATATCATCAACAAGTCAAGGAGTTTGTCTGTCTAGAAAAGCAATACCCTCAATGGATTTCTAAAGAATGGGCTCTATTCCATCTACTAATGTATTTAGGAGCTAAATAAAGCAAGAGGTCAAACAAACAAACACTTCCTTTCCCTTCCCCTAAATAGTGATCATCTCCAATACTTTGCAGGACATCAATTGCGTAAGTAGCCAAAAAGAAGGAGTGCCTTCTAGATGACCTATCAATAACCTTATTAAAAACCGGAATTATCTAATTCAAACTTAATCCAGTCTGATCATGCTGCGTAAACAGTTAGGATGACATCACAAATAAAGCTAATGACAAATAAATACTCCAGAATACAAGTTCTTATAGGGTCTACTGTATTTTTCTAACTATTTGTCAAGATGCAAGTCATGAAGTCTGCCGCAGAAGCAGTGGAAAGTTATAAAAATAGTGAGGGGAAAACTAGGACTCACAAAATCTTCCCAGGGTAAGTTTATAAATTAAAGGCAGCATTCGAAATCGTTATTGCAGTCAACTCGCGATGATCTGGCACCCTGTGGGACCAGCTCTGGGATGAAATATTGTCGAGAGTAGGCTTGGTTAATGATAAATGACATCACTAAATGACTAAAAATGTGTCATTTTGAAATTGTATTCCCACAGTACTTTTTGGAACACACCTTATTTTTGCAGCTGAATTACGTCTGTTACAGCTGATTTTTCGTCTTTTCGCAGCCAATTTCACGCTTTTGTAGCTGATTTATTACTTTTTTGAATCAGTTGCTTAAGCGGGAAATCACCTGCGAAAAAACGGAGATCAGCTGCGAAAAGGCGTAAATCAGTTGCTAGAAAAGTTAAAAATTTTTTCGTGGTGCGTTTTTTATAGAAAATAAAATTCGTGGTGTGTTTGCTACTTAATATAATTCGGGCGCAGTTGACTCTCGATATAACGGACCCCGAAAAAGTTCGTTCCCGCCTTGGGGTTGACCCTTTTTTAGCCCCATTTTTGAAGTCTTTGGCCAGTTGTCTTTGGCTGGTCTAGTCCAAAACATCGCGAGGATTACGATTTCACCAATTGTTTCTAAAAATCGCAATAGTTTTGCTGAAAAGACCCGTGCCTCTCGATACAACGAACACTTATTTTCAAAAAGGCGTCCGTTGTATCGAGAGGCGCTGGTCTTTTTGGCAAAACTATTGCGATGTTTTGGACTAGACCAGCCAAAGAAAACTAGCCTTTCAAAAATCGGGCTAAAAAGGGCCAACCCCAAGGCGGGGGTGCTTATGTACTTGGGGGCCCCTTTTTTAGTTAACTGTGAATAGTGTTTAAATGTCTTCTAAGTAATTTTTATACGCTAAAACGATAAAAAAGGTTTTTTTCTAACATTTTTCCCTATTAAAAATTAGGTTTTTGAATTTTTTTTGTTGCCACAGGACCACCAGTTGCCTTGGTCCCCTAAGTTAAAATGTTTTATAGTGTGATGTCTTACCACATTTTGAGTTTTGCTCGGAATTATGTCTAAGGTAAGTGAGTGTGCGCATCTCTAACCAACCAAGCCCCTTGCGCCCCCGAAGGGGCTTTCGGTTGCTTGGGGTTGAGATGCGCACACCCACATACCTTAGACGCAAATCACTCGAAAGGGACTCTGGATGCATAAAAATGTATGCGTACCAGAGTTTATTTATGCGGTAGGCTCAAGTTAACAATACTATGTTCAAATCCCATCCGAATAAGCAAAAAAGTTCTTTTCAAGCGTAATCAGTGCTGTTTGCATAAGCCTAAAATGGTTTTTAAACAACAATTTTTCATTCGAATAACGAAAATAACTTGACACAACACTGAAATGTTAGAATGTTAGACAATGTTAGAAAACTCTGTTTTTATCGTTTTTAGCGTATAAAAATTACTTAGACGACATTTAAACACTATTCACATTTAATTAAAAAGGGCCCCCAGGTACATAAGTGCCAAGGCGGGAGCGAACATTTTCGGGGTCCGTTATATCGAGAGTCGACTGTATAGTAAAGAGTGTTAACCTGTTCTCTAACACAGCAATTGGTCTAACAGAAAAAAAAGCATATAGAAAAAGTTGAAAAAATTACAGTTGGGAACAATAAATCGTACACTGCGGAGATTTCCGAAAATGTTGGAAATCGGCCAGGCAAGGCCTTACGTACACCAATTTTTCAAAAATGGTGCAGTAATTTTGTATCACCCTGTAATGTTTACCTGTCTCTCGCTCAGAACTAATGATTTGGCCAGCTTCTTGCGTTGATTATTCGACAAATATTTGTGTTTGTCAAATGTGTTTTCCAATGCGTCAGTCTGCTCGTTCTAAATCTTCGTTTAGGAACAACACACCAAAAATTCATAAAAAATACGAACTGTAAATCTTATTTGGCCGCCTTTTCGTTTGTGCTGACTCTTGTGGTGGTGATGCTGATGCATGGGTCCAGCTGCTGGGTTGGCATAAGGATACAGCCACGGCTGCAATCGACCAAGATCCCAGCCTGAAATGGAAATGTTATATATTTAAATAAACTTTTTTTTTTTATTAAAATACACTTTTTGGACGCTACTGTAGTTCCAGCGACCCAACAAAATAAGAAAATCCGCAGTTCGTGACAGCTTTTTTTTTAATCTTTAAGTTTTTATTTTAAAATAAAAGTACGTTTTTATGAGAAAAAAAATTCTGGGGCCACTTAGTATTAGGTTGTTGGGAAAGTAATGAGAAAAACGACGTGATTTTTTGTCGTCAGGCTCTGTCAGGTTCTGTCCCACTATCTGTTCCAAATTTTGCCTTGGTCCCCCCTGTTGTTTTTTTTTGATTATTTTGCTTGGACTGTTGTTTTACCGACTGTTGTTTTTTAAAAATTTCGTGGTCAAATGTTTTACAGTCAACCCTCGATACAACGATACCTCGATACAACGATACCCTCGATATAACGATACTCCTGTACAGATTTGGTCGGTTCTGATAAAGAATGGTAAAGGGTGGGTAATGGTAAAGACTAGACCCTCGATACAACGATACCTCGATATAACGATACCTTCGATATAACGATACTTTTTGCCGGTCCCGACTAATAAGAGCAATCTCGATATAACGATACCTTCGATTTAAGATCATTTTTAAGCAAAAAAATTAAAGAATTTTTAAATTTCAAACGCCTTTTTTCTTACAGAGTACATTTTTCTTTTTCTGCACTGCTTTTGGTTTAGACTGCTTTCTACTATTAGACTGCTTACTACTTCTATCAAGAGCGCAAAAAGAAAGTACAGCAGCCGAAAATTACCAATTTCTTCTTTTCTAACCGTTAATAAAAGTGCTTTTGTTGAACATTGTTGTGCTGATACAGCCAAGCCTCGATATAACGATACCTTGTCAGATTTTCGGTCTTAATAGCCTCGATATAACGATACCTTGTCAGATTTTCGGTCTTAATAGCCTCGATATAACGATACCTTGTCAGATTTTCGGTCTTAATAGCCTCGATATAACGATACCTTGTCAGATTTTCGGTCTTAATAGCCTCGATATAACGATACCTTGTCAGATTTTCGGTCTTAATAGCCTCGATATAACGATACCTTGTCAGATTTTCGGTCTTAATAGCCTCGATATAACGATACCTTGTCAGATTTTCGGTCTTAATAGCCTCGATATAACGATACCTTGTCAGATTTTCGGTCTTAATAGCCTCGATATAACGATACCTTGTCAGATTTTCGGTCTTAATAGCCTCGATATAACGATACCTCAATACAACGATACCCTTGATACAACGATACCCAGGGCCGGTCCCTTGGGGTATCGTTATATCGAGGGTTGACTGTAGTCCAATCCTGAATATATTTTTCTCAATATTTAGTTTCTATACTTTTAACGCTGTTCAAATATTCTCGGGACATTCAACCCGTAATTCAGTCCCCCTGTTGTCTTTTTGAGTATCTTGCCTTGGTCCCCTTGTTATATTTTTTACTTCAAGCTGTTTGATTATTTTTGTTTTTTATATTGCTATGAAATATTCTCTTGTGGATGAATCAGAACTGCGCCATGTTCTCGATTTCCGATCAATTCGATTGCGTCAGCTTTTTCCACGTCTCCGTGGAACAACCGACAAATTAATTTCTTCGTATTTTGCAGAAGCCGTCTTCAGGCAAAATTGCAGAGTTGATGAGATTGTTCCGCTGGAGAAATTCTTTGAACAAGTGTCGAAAATTCATAGAATCGATAATTATCTATTATAAATTATGTACCCTGTGTTTTCATGTAAATTTCAAAAAGATACATTGTAGTATTTGTCAATTGTAATATTTCAAAAACATGTGACCACGAAATTTTTAAAAAACATCAGGGGGGACCAAGCAAAATAATCAAAAAAAACAAGGACCAAGGCAAAATTTGGAACAGATAGTGGGATACAGCCCAAGGTAAAGTTTTTTTCAACATTTTCATAATAAAAAAAAAATTTTTATGTATAAAAATGATTAAAATGTGTAAGCAAATAAATTCTGAGTCTTTTGAACGAAAAAAATTCGAAAAAAAAATCACATGGTTTTTCTCATGACTTTCCCAACAACCTAATAGCTGAAATTTTCTCAGAAATCTGAATCACAAAACAGAATTTAAAAATTACCTGTTTGCTGAGATATGACCTAGAGTTGGATTTTCAAATAAGGATCATCCAACTTTAGGTGATATCTCGGCCTATTTTGGAATTCTGTTTGCGATTTAGATTTCTGAGGAAATTACAGCTGCTGTGAGCCTCAGAATTTTTTTTTCATAAAAACGGTACATTAAAAAAACATCAAAAGTTAAAAAACAATCTCAAAAATGTTTATTGCCCAAAAATATAGGGCTTTTTTCGAAATATTGCCTTGGTCCACCCTGTTGAGGTGTTTCAGGATTGGTCCAGCAATTTTTTCAGTTTTTTTGAATCTCGAAAATTTTGTTCTATATTTTTAAAATAAACAATGCACATACCATAAAGAGGTAAAACAATAGAAATGTGGCCTGTTTATTTTAGAGATGATGGCTTGACCTTTTCGGGACGGGTCAAAATTCAAATTTAAAAATTTCGGGACGGGACGCGGACGGGACAGGTGCCGAAAAATTTCCGGGCGGGATTCCGGGACGGGACGATTCTCTAAAATTAACGGGACGGGACGGAATTGTCCCGTCCCGTCATCATCTCTAGTCTATTTAGCCCCAAATGCGGTAAATCAAAATCAAACACCATTTAATTGTAGGTAGACATACTACTACTTTGCCAACAAAGGGTATAAGGTGAAGTGGAAGGGACTTGCTAGCCGCCTGTTTTAAAGAGGTAGCTAGCTGTTGAGCTAGCCGTGTAATCCAATTCCCCGCCTTTGATTGTCGGGCTGAGTGTGCTACTCATACTATCAAAGGTGAAGAGCTGGATAATGCAGCGCCTCAACAACATCAACAAATCTGGTGCTCTTTCTCTTCTTTGTTGTTCAAGGAGAAGCACGAGAGGATTGCAATTAATACACATACAAATAATGCTGCTGCTAAGTATTAGAATAGAAGAAGAAAGACTAGAAATCGCAAAACACCAAGGTATACTGTGGGTATACAGAGAGCTAAGCAATTGTTTAAGATCGGAAAATTATTTGCCTAAAGTGAAATGTGCTCGGTTTGACCTGTGCCGTAATTTTGCGGAAAAAATGGTGGGCTGGGACATTCTGCATTTACACTACGTGTCCAATGACGCGGAAAAGTGTGACTGCGACTGTGACTGCGACTTTTCCGCGTCATTGGACACACATCAACAGTCACAGTCGCAGTCGCAGTCACAGTGTGTGTCCAATGACGCGGAAAAGTGTGACTGCGACTGTGACTGCGACTTTTCCGCGTCATTGGACACACATCAACAGTCACAATCGCAGTCGCAGTCACAGTGTGTGTCCAATGACGCGGAAAAGTGTGACTGTGACTGTGACTGACGCTTCAAATCGATTTGAATTTACGTCGCAGTCGCAGTCACAGTGTGTGTCCAATGACGCGGAAAAGTGTGACTGTGACTGCGACTGACGCTTCAAATCGATTTACATGTCGCAGTCACAGTCGCAGTCGCGTCATTGGACACACATTGTGACTGCGACTGTAACTGTGACTGCGACTGTGACTGCGACTTTTGCCGCGTCATTGGACACGTAGTGTTAGAAATGAGTAAAATGTAATTTAAAATGTCGACATTTGATATTTTCTTTCTCAGAAATTTCACGTCTCCTTTTTTCATTACAGTTCACTTTTAATATAAGCACACTCCTTCAAATTCGTTCCCGCCTGGGGTCCGACACTTTTTTGAACCCCGTAAAGAAGGCTGAAGGGAGGCTAAAAAGAGACTACGGTGGCCTTCGCCTCCGCCTCCTATGGGATTTTCAGCCTCCCTCCTGGACTGGGCTCAGCCTCCACTCCAGGAGGATCCTCCTGGAGGCTGGCATAACTTTGGTTGTAAAGCTAACAAGTACCGTCAAGATGTCTCAACAGTGGGCTAGGAGAGTTTCGGCAGAAACTATCTTGTTTTTTGAAAAATCTGGTTTTTACCGTATTCGCCAAATCTTCCTTGTCCTAATATCGGGTAATGTTGCTTAAATTTTCAAGCTTCAAATTAATCCATTAAAAAAACTTGTCGTCGTTGTATTTTCAGTATTTTTCTTGTCGAGATTTTAGCTTTTGAAAAAATTGTAATTTCGTTAAACTTTTTGTTCCTCTTAAACATTGGCGTAATTTCTACAAAGAACTAACTAATTGGTTAAGGACATAAGCTGAATCTATAATAGCATTAATATATGAGGATTACTAGTGTATTGGATTAGTCTGACTCCCAAAGGTTGTGTTGTTTACCTAGGCTTGGGTTCAATACTAAAGGTAGTGGTCCTAGGCCTACTACTACAAATACATACCTATATCATTCTCTCTGCCTGATCCAATTAAAAAACATTGGTGCACTTTAAACTGAACCCTGCTCAAGCTTCTTCTCTCAATCAACTGAATGATTGACTTAGGAGGAGAATAGTAGTAGAGACACACACACAAGTTAGCAAATAAATTGTCATAGATTAGGCAGTCAATAACACTATAACACATTTTTACCACAGACACTCCGAGATTACAAAAAGATAAGTTTACATCGAACAAGACAGATATAATACAAGCTTTGTGCTTCAGGGTTTTTTTAATTATTCTAATTGTAGCTAAAAAAGAGCTCCAAGGACTTTTGGCTAAAAGAAATATCTCTTTTTAAAATTAGAGAAAACGTGAAAATACCAAAATACTTTGGCAAAAAAGTGCCACTTTTTTGTGAAAATGCGCCTTGTTATATTAGTTCGTGATTTTCACGTCAAAATTTGGAGATCACTATTAGTTTGCCTTTTGGCCACCATTAAATACGGGCATATCTTTGCAAATCGTGGCACCTTTTTACAAATCGTGGCAATTTTTTGTCAGAATGTGACATTTTTATTTAGGACCATGCTGTGGTGGTCTGGACCAATAAAAAAATTTTCCTCATTGATCTTCGGATTTTAACTTGGTTTCTAACAAAACAAGGCCTAGAATTTAATTTTAGGTATAGTTTTGTTAGAAAGCAAGTTAAAAAATCCGAACAGAAGATCAGTGATTAGGAAAATTTTTTGAATTGGCGGGACCCACCAGACCACCGCGAGCATGGTCCTTTAATAGATTTTTTAGATGTATTTTGTGCTAATCAAAACAAAAAATTCAAAGAATAAGGAAGCCCGATATTTTCTAAAGTGGATCATGCAAGAGTTGGTCAAAGGTCTCTATGGAATCGTCAAGAAGATCATGGAAGAAATAGAAATTTGTATGAAGATTGTAGACTGTAGAAACATCAACAAGTTGGAAGGGCAAGGAACCTGCAGTTGGGCAAGCTACGTAAAACTATTTAAGGATTATACTAGGGTTGCTTTTCTGTCCGGACAGAAAAGATTTGGAAAGTTAGCCGGAAAGTTTTCCGGAAAACTTTCCGGTTGGCGGTAAAAAACCGGACAGAAATAACAAGGGATTGTACAGGTGGTAGTATACAGTTAACTGTACAGTCAACTGCATAGTTAACTGTGCAGTTAACTGTACAGTCAACTGCATAGTTAACTGTGCAGTTAACTGTGCAGTCAACTGTATAGTTAACTGTAGGATTATCTGTAGTTAACTGTTTTAAACTTACCGATTTTCGGTAAGTTATACAGGCTGTAGTAAATTACTTACCGTCTAAATAAGCCTAGTGAAAACGTATAAAAACGAGGTATAACACGGGTTTGGCCCACATAGAGTTTCTTTCCTGTTTTTATTTATTTCCATTTTTCGGAAAACTTTCCGCGTTCTTTTCTGTCCGGAAAGTTTTACGGAAAACTTTCCATGCAGCAACCCTGGATTATACCCTGCCTTTTGTAGTTCAGGTGGGCTAACAGAATCTTTGAACCCTTTTATGATCATGAGATTTGTTCGGAAGCAGATTAGTTTGTATTGCTATTTTTTATAATTTCTTAAAAACTGTTTCTTAAAAATTCGGCACATTGTCATATTAGTGGTTCCAATCTTTTAAACATAGTGACTAAAGCAGACCTGGCGCTACAGGTATTCCCCCAGGCAGAGCACTTCCACTCCACTTGTGCAGCCAATTGAATTTGCTGATGTTGTTGTTGTTGTTGAGAAGAAGCTGCTGCAGCCATACTTGCTGCTACGTAGTTGTACCTAAAAAAAATTTCAACTCAATTTTCATATAACAAGATCAAACAAAACTAAATTTTTATACAACAAGATATAAAAAATTTATAGTTTAACAACCAAAACTCCTTATTTTAAATTATTTAGAGTTTGGCACTTGTTGGGTCGGGGCCCCACCCTAAATTTCTCGTTCCCCGTCTGTCTGGTTCACGAAGAGTATCAACATCTGACAGTCAATCATTCAGAGAATTTCGTCGATCCGGTAACAGGTGCTCATACACAAGCAATTGAGTCAGTCTGGCAGAAATATAAGGTTCGACATAAGAATGAATTCGGAACAGCCTGAACTCTGATTTTGTCATACGTATCTGATTTTGTGTGGAGAACAATCGTCCAGACATATTTTTTCACTTGTGGTGTCAAATATCAGAGATGTATGTTTGTGAATGAAAAATAAATAAAAAATCTGTGTTTCGAGAAGGTTTGAAAAAAAATTAGGGTGGGCGCCCCAACCCAACAAGCGCCAAGAGTTTTTGTGTGTAAATCATCAATATAAAAACAAATGGTTATTTTGGACATCGTCCGCATAACTGAAAATCAGTGTGAAATTCGATAGATTTCTTCGGCCATTGATTGCATGATGCTATTTAAAAAAAAAATTCTCGGCTTCTTCAATTTTAAAAAGCTTACAAAAGCTACAAGCAAAAGAAGAAGAAAGGTGGCTGGAAAATTAAAGGAGACAAGAATTTTACAAAGTGCATTATGCAATCAGCGCTTGGCAATTTCCATCGGATCAGCTAAAAGGCCTATAATTAAACGCGTCCTTAAAATATACTCGTTGCCATTTGGGTGGATGGGATAGGTGTTTCTTCTTTCTAGTACCGAAATTCACTTTTTGGAACTAGTTATAATAAGCTTTTCCATCGGAAACCTCTCCATTGAGAAATAAATAAAAAACCTACCACTGATTAGCATTCATCTGAGCATTAAATATTGGTGGAATGACTACTTCAGGGGATGAACTGCCTTCCAACGCTTTAGAAGAAGCACTTGAAGGTGAGATGCTGTCTTCCCGATCTTCTTCTTTGCCTAACTTACTAAACTCAGCTTCTAGAGCTCCTTCTGCACTATTCCTTCTTACATTTTTCACAGGACTATGCTCCAACACCACCTTTGGGCTCGAACCATTAGCAATTGAGTTGTGCCTAATGCCCAAATCCCTAGGTTTTCCTACTAACTGAGCACCCGAATGATTCAGCAGTAGGTTTAATTGGTGCAAAAATGTTGGGGGTGGCAAATTTGAAGCTTTGGGAGATGGTTTGGCCTCATTGGTTTGCAACAAGCTAGAAATTGAAAATAGTGCCTGACCACTGGAAGCAGTCATTAGGACTGCAAAATAGATTGATCCGCTTAGTTATCCACCCACAGATTTAATTGTGCTGGCTGATCTGCGGAGTGAAGAATGGTCGCGCTTTTCACTCTGGTTGTAGTATTAGAGGGATGGATCACTTTACTGGTACTACTGCTGCTGCTAATCTTGTTGCTTGCTTGCCTCCTACCTACTCGATCAACAGGCCTCTTGTTGTTAATTGAAGTCTCCTCCTACTCCTAATAGTGCTATCCATTGCTTGAGTTGCTGCTACTTGAAGAGATGCCTTCTGATGTTTCTGTTTGAGCAAAGCACCCAATCAAATGAAAGGATGGGGGAAATGCTCAAGTTGTGTGCATCTAATGCACATCCTACTATTACTCTCTTGCTCAAAGGAAATTGGAGATGGGAATAGTATGAGGCATATATTACTACTGTAAGTCTTGGATGGTTGCTAATTGAGAAACAACTTGCTCTCGGATTTTTTATAGGAACTTTTGGTGGAAGAGATGCTACTTGAAACGTTCAAAGCACACTAGCCAAAAATATTTGAATTGACGGGGAGGAGTTTTTCGCGTAGAGGCGTTTGGCCCCTTTTTCCCGAAAAAAATAGTTTAAAAGCTGGGTGAGCCCTTGGCCCGGACATGTCAACTCCCGGGCTTCCTTTTTTTAAGCAGCGCATAGCCGTTAGGCTTAGGCTTACCCATTAGGCTTAGCCTGAAAGGCCTCCATCTCTTATAATAAGGCGTTTGGCCTCTTTTTTCCCAAATGGGAAAAAAGGGCCAAAAGGCTACGAACCGAGTTTTTCATTAGAATATTAGTTTGACTCAATTTGTTCTAGGGTTGACCAATGGGTATTTTACCTGGGTAAATACCCGATTTTGACCGGTAAATACCGGGAGATTTCACCCGTCTTATAGAAATTGGGTAAAATCTTTACTACGGATTTTGTGAAAATAATATTTTTACAAAAAGTTTGTTTCTTTCTTCTTTATTTCTTCTTTTTCCCTTCTTTTTCAAGTTTTGTAGTCTCTCACTTTTTATCTGGTTGAGGCAATGCCATAAAAAGCACTACCCTCAAGACCAAAACCACTGCACTCAAAACCAAAAGCACTGTCCTCAAAAAAAAGTGTGACTCCGCCCATTTTTTTATGACAGTGGTCATTTTTTTTTACTTTTACAATCATTTATTATTTTTTATTTACTCTTGCGGTTTTTCCTGTATCTTTTTCACGTTGTTTTCTTTTCTGAACCAAAAAAGCACTATTTTCTAGATAAAAAGCAGTCTTTAGGCATTGAATTGTATCAAGGCTTACCAACTGAAGAATTTTAAGCGTTCAAGATCGATGAATTGCTCGACTTCTGGTTTCTTCACTGCAGCCAGTGTTATCTCGAACAAAGGCTTTTCTGGAACCTCCTTTTTTTTGGCGTAGTCATCAGCTTCAAATGGTAGCTCATTCTGAGGTCATTGCTCTTCTGGTTTGCTCAGCCAGTCTGGACCTCGCCAACAAAGCTCCGATTCTTGAAGCTCTCTAGCAGTGGTGCCTCGGCTAGCTTGGTCTGCCGGATTTTCTTTCGTGTTGATGCAACGGACAGCCAGTCCTTAATGTGCTCGTATAATTTTCAGTTGGTTCTCTTCAAAGCACTTTTGTTTGGCTTTGCTTCTAAGCCCGTGGATGACACATTGCGAATCGGTCCACAGCAAGGTCTTCTGGATGGATAGATCAAGCTGATCTTTAACAAATTGAAGGGCTGGAGAGCCGAATCTGACGCCTAACAGCTCCATTTTGGGTATTGTCAGCTCTGTTTTGCCTTTTTTCTGCTTAGGTTTGCCTCTAGTTTTGCGGAACATCAAGCGCGATGATACGGTCACTTCCTCAGAGCTGCGCAAATAAATGGCTGCGGCGAAGGTTTTGTCCGAGGCGTCTGTGAAGGCATACAGTTGGTAGGTGACACTAGCACCGTTAAGCGGGGCACTTCTTCTTGGCAGTTTGAACGGAGCAACCATAGCCCAGGCTTCCATAATTTAGCTCCACTCTTGTCAGAGGCTTGTCCCATGCACAATCTTCGGACCACAGTGACTGGAGGAACAGCTTCGCTGGCAGAAGTGCCGGGGCGAGAAGTCCTAGCGGATCGAATATGCTAGCGACTATGATCACAGCCTGCCTTTTGGTCATTGACTCCAGCGTTGGTGGCACTGGAAGTGCGAACAGAATTTCGTCTTGAATGGTATCCCAGAATTTTCTGCATGGTACGATGGTCTTCTTCTGGTACCTGATTAATCAGCGCTTGATCGTTGGAGCAGAATTTGCGAAGATTCATGCCGGCCTTTTTGAAGATGATTTTGGCTTGCTGATATTTTATCAAGCCTTCATCGGTGTCCTTGGCTTCAAAGTTGGTGTTGTCAACATACATGTTACGCTTTATCTCGTTGGCTACAGGCAAGTTGTACTTGCTGAGATGTGCTCCAAGTGTGGCCGCTAGTAAGAAAGGTGAGCACACTAGCCCGAAGGCAACTCTCGTGAAGCGGTCGACCACCAGGTTCTCGTAGTTGACTTCTTTACTAGGATCACGAAGCCATAGAAAGCGGCACACGTCTCGATCTTCTGGCCTGACAACACGTTAATAAACGCCTTCTCTACGTCTGAGATGATCACAGTTGCCGGAATTCTGAAGCGAAAAGCTAGCCTGCTAAATCACAGAGGAGACCTCGTAGAGGCAGTTCGAGATTCAGTTTTGTTTGTTAGCTTCTGAGGCGTCATAGACAACTGAGCTGCCTCGGTGATTCGGTCCGCTCGTTGAGGCTGAAAATCGGCACCACCGCTGTCATGAACAGCGTCTGCGACTGGTATTTCTCTTCAACTTCAGTCGGTGGCTCCAGTGCTGAGTTTGCGCTTGACTGCGGCAGTGGTGTGGCATTGGCACCGCTTGCTGGCGATTTCTGGATTGGCATTGGCTGGAAAATTCTTCTTGTTGATTGGCGGAGTTTGTCGCCCTATTTTGAAAGCTGAACGATCTTTTCTGCTGATTTTTTTTCTGGTGGACGAAATTCTGCTTCGGCTTGTTTTCTTCTTTTTGGCTGCCATCCTGGTTGCAGGAACACTCACTCTTCTGGTATTTTTTCATCCTGTGTTTCATTGTTAACATAATATTTTTAGCATCACGGGCTCGTATCTAACTGAAGCGTTTGAATTTCGATCGAAGGTGCTGGCTGTGGAATCGTTTTTGGAGAAGCACACGGGCGACAACATTGCGGAGAAAATCAATTCGATCCTGGAAAATCTGAATGTAAACAAGAAGAATGTAGTGGCTGCGACTCGCGATGGCGCAAAGGGAGGTGGATGTGTCAAAGCGAATATCGAAAGGTATAAGCTTACTGGTTATTACAACATTGTCTTTTGGTCTTATAGTCACCATTGCTTGTGCCATATGCTTCACCTGGTCGTCTGGAATGGTATCAGCAATACTCCAATCGTTTCATCAGTGGTCGAGAAGGCATGCGAGATCGCTATTGCGTTTCATCGCACACCAACATCTATGGACGCCTATCGTAAAGTGCAAGGAGAAGGTTCAACTACATTGATATTGGTACTTTATGTGCTCTTTTTCACGCACATAGACCAGCTACTGTTTTAGCAAATTCGGACAAGGTGGAATTCTATGCTGAAGATGCTCTCATCTGTGCTCGCTCACTAGCCCAATTTGCTCAAATACGCCGAGAAGTTTCCCACCTGCAGCGTTGCCAAACATATCAAGGACATGTCGGAAAATGATTTTGAGCAGATATCGGATATAGTCGAAGTGCTGAAACCGTTCAAAGAAATCACTAAAATGGTTAGTTTAATCTTGTTTTGTTTAGTTTTGATTATTAAAGAAAAGTTTTCAGGCTTCATACCACAATGCTTCTCTCTCATGCTATCCGTTTTTTGTCCGAAAACTGTTTGAGCATCTGGAAACGGTCTCTGGTGGATTTGCGCAAATACTAAATGACAGCCTTAATCAAGAACTAAAGATCTTCTCAACCAGTCGGAAGTGAGGTTTGCACACCAGTTAAATAATTTTTTGAGGAATTCACACCAAGTGTTTAAAAAAATCAAGTGTACACTTAACACTTGGTTTTTTTTAAACACTTGGTGTGATTTCCTCAAAAATTATTTTTAACTGGTGTGTTTGACCACTCAATCGATAGAGAAAAATCTCAGCTACAAAACGGTGTATAAAAATCTGAGATAAGACTTTTTTAATTCATGCACAAATTGACCATACATTCGAAAGCTCAGAGTCTGGGATTTCGTTTAAAAAAAGAACGGGTCATTGCCTTGATTTTTCAAAGTTATGGCTATTGTTGTGAAATGCTTATTTCTCGTTGTTTTTATCATTAGGGACGTCCAAATTGCGTCACGCTGACAGGGGGTTGGGTTTCCCAGCCCAATCTGACAAAATCTGACAGAGTGGTAATGGTCTTTTTCTGACAGGAATGTCAGATTTCACAGAAATTTTCTTGAATAGTTTAAATCAGTTTTGAAAATTTTGACCTAATTTTTGTGTATTTGTTTATCTGTTTTGCACGTTACATAAAAATAAATGTATTTATAGCAAAATAAGATTAAAACATATACAGTCGACTCTCGTTATAACGACGCCTGATATAACGACCTGCTTCGATATAACGACCCAATAAAACTCATTTGGTTGGTCCAAGTATTTTATAGCCTGATATAACGATTCTCGATAACGACTCGTTATAACGACCCATTTTTAGCCGGCCCGCGGGTCGTTATAACGAGAGTCTACTGTAGTCCATATTTTATTATACTCATATTTTAAGTTTTCCATTTCTAATTCTGATAGTTTTCTTGAAGGGCTGCACTTGCCTCATTTCCTCAGCCAAATCTACTTCTTGTCTTCATGACGGTTTCTTCAGGATCCTGAACCATGAAATCCATTTCAAATTCTTGGCAAGCCTTTTCATGTGCATTTTTCCGTTTGACGCTAGACATATAAAGCCGACAATGCTTACACATCATTTTTCGTACTTGTCTTTCATAGTTGGGCAG
>JAMRYI010001371.1:0-28793 GCA_029231635.1 Ditylenchus weischeri | reverse complement strand
GCATACTTCGCGGCACAAATTGAACCAGTCAATCATTATTGGTTTACTTATTACGATCTCGTGTGCTGCCTGCTTGTTGCTGAAGTCTTGGGCCTACATGTAGCACAGATGGGAGCTGGCAAAAAAAGAGCCTGACCGAATCGACCTGTGTGAGCACTGTATCCTTTTTCTTGCATGAGCACTACAATTTTCCCACGATTATCATAAAATAATAAAATAATCTCACCCAAATTCCATCGATAAGCTTCGCTCTCTTGTTAATCCTCATTGCTCTTCACACCTCATGTTGTTCTTGACCAATCCCTGGCCCAGAAAGAGGAGAAGTACCTCTTACTCAGTGAGCGCGTAAAGATTTTCAATCCAGAGCTTGGGGATGTCTAGCCATAACGGAGTTGCAATTCAATTTGTAAATATATTAAATAACAACATAAAATTGTAACAACAACATGAAATCATGAAGAACATTGAAAAATGAAAGATCAAAACCATAGCGAAAAGTTCGCGTTGAGGCAAAAAAAATTGAAAAAAAACAACAGGGGGGACCAAGACAAATTGGGGGTTACCTAAAGTTAACTAGAGCCAATACAACCCTCCTCGACACAGACCCTAAGCCAGTGAATTTATGAAGGATGGAATGAAATTAAAGGATAAATGATTACCAATGTAGTTTTTTTGCATTCACAACAGAATCGGCTCGAGTTCAATCGGCAGCAAATCCCACAGCTCCTCAAAAACTGGCATCACGTCATCAGGTGGGACAAAAGCCATGGCCGTTATCATTCCTGAAAGTCAACATACTAACAGCTAATTTTTTTGCGAAATGTGGGAATAAAATCTTACGACAGAGAACGGCAAAGTCTGGATCACTCTCGTATCGCCAACTAAGCCCCTGTTTGCCCAGATTTTTCTTGAGATTTTGCAGGGGGTTCATTTCAGGGTCATGTCCAAACAGGCATAGGGGCGTTTCGTTTTTGAAAAAACGTCTTAACAGAACACCAAGTTTGTACACATTCAAATTCATTCTTGTTTTTCCCGCAGTTGACTGTTTTTTGTTTTCGCTCTTTTGATTTTAAAGCTTCAATAATTTCACGTTCGGTGAATGACTCGGTCTGTTTTGCTGTTAAGAGGATTCGTAGTACGATTGATAAGGTGGATAAAGTTTTAGACTTCTGATTTGTGCGGACTTAGATTTCTGTTTTCAGGACAAGTTTAATGTGGCTAATATTGTGCGCCATTTGTCTTCTGTGAAGAACATCCATTGCATCTGCATCTTGTGAGTTTTCCATGTCCCTTTTATTGGTTGCAATGATATCTTTTTCTTTGTAGGCTCAAACCGAATTGCCCGCGCTTGACCGTGGGATTCAGATATTGCTTGAGTGGGTTGTTGGGTCATCTTCACAAGATCGCCGTTAAAAATATCGTGTTCTGTTTCACCGGCTAACGTGGTACTCAATACCAGCCTGGTATAAATTTTTTATTACCGTATTCTCTCTAATAGAAGCCCCGGGCCTCTATTTTCAACACCCCTCAGAGGGGGACATCTATTAGAGAGGGAGCTTCTACTTTTTCAACCTCAACAATTCCCAAAATAAGAGTGAGGAACAATATTTTTGTTTACTGCCGTCAATAATTACATGCAACAAAAAATGGCCGTATGGTTATCTTATTTAAAGTTTTCTTTCTCTTGGTCTAAACTGATTTTGAATAAGCTTCGCCAGTTCTCTATCTGCGCGTGCTTCTTGCAGTTCAAATCGAGAACGGGGCTGACCACCAACTGACGTAAACAAACATTACTTCCAATCATTGTTACGATAAAATAGGTAAACAACTGGGAATACAAACCTAAAGGTGACAATATCTACAATAAAATTTGTCACGACAAGGTCAGAAAAGTTACCCTTTCTACTAAAATACTTTTAACACTTACTTGGCAGTGCTACTTGAGCAAAGTTAACGAAAAGATTTATTTCGCAGCCTGAATCTGGTTTTCGAATAATTGTCTGAGAGAAGCCGCCAAAGGTTGCACAAGAAAAAGAATCTATCTTGAAGTAGGTTGGAAAGAAAATTTTCGGTGCGTTCTACCCATTTACTTGAAATTTCGTTGAGTGAGAAAAAATTTTAATTCGGGCAAATATTCGCAAATATTCGGGTGCAATGTTCGTAGTGCGAACATTCAAATAACTGTATTGTTGAATAAGAGTTGACTGTATTGTGATGGTTGACTGTATTGTTGACTGAGAGTTGACTGTATTGGGATAGTTGGCTGTAGCGCAGTTTGCAAAAGTATTAAGACAATATTCGCTAATATTCGCGAACATTCTGAATATTCGCGCGAATATCCCAACTCTATTTGCAACTTATCATCATAGTTCCCGATTGCGCCTAATTAAGCGCACTACGCCAAAATAGCTTGGCGTTTTGTCGTCCTGCAATTGCGCCTAAAGTGCGCCTAAATAGCACCAAAATTTTTGTCGCAGTTTTGGCGCTATTTAGGCGCAGCTTGGATGTAATTGGGTTTTGAGATGATGACGGGACGGGACAATTCCGTCCCGTCCCGTCCCGTTAATTTTAGTGAATCGTCCCGTCCCGGAATCCCGCCCGGAAATTTTTTGGCACCTGTCCCGTCCCGGTGTCCCGTCCCGAAAAAATTCAATTTTTCAACAACTACCTTCAACTTGTAATTACAGTCAACTAGAGATGATGACGGGACGGGACAATTCCGTCCCGTTAATTTTAGAGAATCGTCCCGTCCCGGAATCCCGCCCGGAAATTTTTTGCCACCTGTCCCGTCCCGGTGTCCCGTCCCGAAATTTTTAAATTTGAATTCTGACCCGTCCCGTCCCGAAAAGGTCAAGCCATCATCTCTAATTGGGTTGCTACCAGGGTCGGGACAGAATTCCGATTTCCGTCTTCCAATTTCCGGCACTTTTTCTCTTCCGATTTCCGAAAAAATGGCTTAAATTTCGGAAGAAAATAGTTTACCTGGAAAAAAATGTTGACATTTTTTTTTCAGAAATTTTTTGAAATTCTTCCAATTTCCGATTTTCGGTACTTTTTTCCTTCCGATTTCCGACTTTGAAAATTTTTTTCTTCCAGTTCCGATTTTTGTTCCGACTTTTTTTGTCTTCCGTCCCACCCTTGGTTGCTACCTTTTAAGTAGATTTTCTGGCCTAATTAGCGTAGAAATAAGATTGGCCCTTGCTGCAGATAGGGGACCGAACACTATTCGTAGTTTTATCCTAGTGAGTGGTATGTGTCGGGGACTCTGTATGGCTCGACTTGTACACACAGAAATCTCTTAACCAACTTTATTAAAGCAAAACTCCAAAAGCACGTAGCAAAATTACAGCACACAGCAGTCAAAATCCAAAAAAAGGCCTCGATCAAGCTCCCACCCATGCTTATAAAGACGATCAAAGAGGAGGATCAAACAGTCTGATATCTGATCAGCAAAAAAAGGAAGGAACAACACATATGGAGCTAACCACACAATACACATAACCAGGCTAAAACATCTTGGTGAGAGAATTACAGCAGAGAAGTGGCCGCAGTCGTTAGCAATAAACAGACGGGAATGTACACGAGCATACAGGGCGAAAGTTGGTGTAGCAAAGCACAACAGTGTTTTAGGCTTAGCTTAGCTAACATTGAAAACACTTTTCGAAGTAAATATTGACCAATGTGTGCTCTTCTTTCAGTGATTTAAACTGTTTTTTTGTAGACTCAGCTACTTTTATATGGGGCATGCTTTACATTGGTTATTAACCGATCATATGTATACTAGAAAAGGCACCCCAGCCAAATGCCGCGGCAATAAATTCTGGGTGAGACATGGTCTGATCTGTCTTCTAATATAGCCTTATACACCACTGAACAGTCTGGGTACCATTAAATGAGTACTACTACTTGAGCACTACCACCTGAACACCGCCACCTGAGTAATACTACCTATAGCACCACCTAGGAACTCCCCTCTAAGGTATGTATCCACCTAAGTGCCCCTGTTCTGAGTATCCTCTTATAAGTACCCGCTTTTGAGTAACTACACATGGCAACCCTCAATCTTTGTACCCCTACCTGAGTATCCGCTTCCGGGTGCCCCCACTTTGATAACCACCACCTTAATACGTTCACGTAGGTCTACTATTTGTGTACTCCCCTCCAGAGCATCGAAGACTAAGTACCCCGCCTCAGTACCCTTTTCTGGGTACTCCCTTCCTGATTACCTCCTACTGATTACCTACTTTCATTGTTGATACCATGACTAACTCCGCCTCCTTAATATCCCTCCTAATTCCAATTCTGGGTACCCTTCTGAGTACTAATACTTGGGTACCAATCGTGTGCATCTTTGTGGTTTGGGTACCTGCTGGTGGTTGGGGTGTACCCTTGTGGTTCGTGTACCCGCTGGTGGTTCGGATGTACCTTTGTGGTTCAGGTACCCGCTGGAGATTCAATACAAACATTATATAGTTAGGTTTAAACGCTGGTGCTGCTTCGCCGCACCGCACAATGAATAACAACACGCCTTAGTTAAATACAAATGTTAGTGCTGCTGATAGTTCGGGTGCATCCTTGCTGCTCAGGTATCCGCTGGTGGTTCCGGTGTATCTTTGTGGTTCGGGTACCCGCTGGTGGTTCGGGTTCATCTTTGTGGTTCGAGTACCCGCTGGTGGTTCCGGTGTATCTTTGTGGTTCGGGTACCCGCTGGTGGTTCGGGTTCATCTTTGTGGTTCGAGTACCCGCTGGTGGTTCCGGTGTATCTTTGTGGTTCGGGTACCCGCTGGTGGTTCGGGTTCATCTTTGTGGTTCGAGTACCCGCTGGTGGTTCCGGTGTATCTTTGTGGTTCGGGTACCCGCTGGTGGTTTGGTTGTATCCTTGTGGTTCGGGTACCCGCTGGTAGTTCGGGTGTATCTACGTGGTTCGGGTATCCGCTGGTGGTTCGGATTTATCCTTGTGCCGCATTGTCCCAGCTTTCACATGTACATTGTACGAATATATGTAGTTCGGGTATCCGATACCCTCTTATGTTGGTGGTTCCAGTCCCATTCTGGTCGAATCAGGACAAAGGTCCCCGCCAAAAGGTCCCCGCCGAAATGTCCCTCGCCAAAAGGTCGCCTGGCCGAAAGGTCACCATTCAAAAATTTATTGATGAACTTTAAATTTTGCGCGCATTTTTAAATTACAAATTTTTTAAATTGTGAACATGATAAATTATTTATTATTATCAACGGGCAAGAACCACCAAAGAAGCGTCGAAAGTATGTCAAGGCGGATGAAAAGATGCGCCAGATTTTCAGAAACTATGATCGTACTACGCTCCTGGAAAAGCTAAAGGGTGTTGCTCAAGTGTTCGAGATGATCCAATATTTTACCACAATTTTGTTGTGTTTTTGTTTTGTTTGTCTTTATGTTTTGTTTACCGTGAATAAATGCCTATTAGTCTTATTTTAAAAAAATTGACTGGGGACCTTTCGGCCAGGGGACCTTTTAGGGTGGATCGCATTCTAGTGGTTCGGGTACTTTGATAGTGCTTAAGTGGTGTCGACATTATTTTGGCTCCATCCTGGTGGTTGGGGTGTATCCACGTGGTTCAAAAACGTAATCTACGTGGTTCGGGTACCCACTGGTGATTCAGGAGTATCCGCGTGGTTCGAGTACCCGCTGGTGGTTCGGGTGTATTTTTGTGGTTCGGGTATCCACTGGTGGTTTGGGACCGATCATGGTAGTTTGGGGTTAACCACATGGTTCGGGTCCAATCCTGGTGGCTCGGGCCCCATTATGGTGGTTTAGGCGCGATCCTGGTCATTGGGGGTATCCTACTCTACCTGGTCGCCTACCTACCCAACTACCTACCTACTCTACTACACTAACTAATACCTTCGGGACAAAATAATAATTCATGCAACCACCAGGATTTGAACCTGTGACCATGCCTTCTGAAGATCAGGTAGAGAAGCTGCATGACTTCGAAGAGGAATTCTGGCCACTTACCTACCCTACCTATCCTTCTACCCACCCTACCTGGCCACCTACCTACCCTACCTGACCACCTACTTACCTTACCTGGCCACTTATCTACCCTACCTGACCATCTACCTGCCCCACCTGGCCACCTACCTACCCTACCCACCCTCCTACCTACCCTACCAGGCCACCTACCTACTCTATACTACACTAACTGATCCCTTCAAGACAAAATAATATTGCATGCTACCACCAGAATTTGAACCTGTAACCATGCCTTGGTCCCCCAAGGCAATCTAAAAATCACTGAAAATGCCTTGGTCACCCCTGTCCCAACAAAGTATCAGACAACCGTATCTCGCCTTCTTAGCTTCTCTGGTGACGAATACTTCGAGCAACAGGAATATTCAGCAACTCTTAGATCCAGCTATTCCGCATGGGGCACTCAAGTGATACAGATTTCTGACTTGACCAGCATTGCTTGAGCATTGAGAAAGAAGGTCCAATTATTAGGCAGACGGCCGTACCAGCTTCATATCAGCCCAAACAAGTGTTTCGTCTAGTCTCTTCTCCAGTAAAAATTGATTCTATTGATGGTGTGTCTATTGTTGGCGGCTATGTAAAAATTTAGTTGTCTTGATGCTTATTGGTGTATGTTGAGTGGGTAAGCGAATAAGGTCACTTGGTAACTTATTTTTCTGCAGAAATTTTGCCATATACTTACATTTCACAAATATCACTGAGAATTATCCAGACAGGTGAGTAGAGTTTTTTTGTTATAAAAATCCGGAAATTCGGCGGACAGAAAACAAAACAAAGTACGCTAAAATTGTTGATTACTTACGATTCAAGTATAAAAGTGTACGCATATTTTTTAAAAATATGTAAATGTCTTCAAAATATGTTAAATCAAAATATGTAAACCTCCCGTCAAATTCAAATTTTTCATTGTTATATTTACTTTTACCCCGACAAGTTAAAATAAGTTTACAAAAATTTAAGTTTATAAGCAACAAAAGCACTAAACTATTTTACCTAATACTTCACAGAGTTTCTCCACCTTTTGAAGCAATTGATTTCTCTCTTTTAGCACATAATTGACACGTCCAAATCGGCTAAAATCTTTTTCAGTCTCAAGTGCTTCCTATCCATGACCTTGAATAATGTGTTGAAAAAATCATTATCCAGATTATGCTTTTTAAATTTTTTGAATTAAACAAGATGTTGACCCCGACTAAGGACAGGGCCAATACAGTAAATGAGTGGGAAGCCCGCCTGCCACCCCATTTATTTCCCTTATCCAATTTTCACCATCTTTTCGGATCGACATTACGGCACAGTGCATCAAAATATTTATTTCAAACAACAAATGACAACATTGTGATGAAGAATGGTACTAATTCTCAGCTATACTTTGGTACATCCTGGAGACGCTCATGATCAATAAGCTCAAATTGAATAGCTCCCTCAGATTTCTCTTTGGTCGTTGATTCAACGTCTGCAGCGTTACCTGTCAATCCAACCTCAGCATTTTCTGCTTGGTGATCTTCCTGGAGAGCCGCATTCACAGCAACCTTAAATTAGAGTAAGTTTAATATATGTGGAGAACACTAGTTGAAAATAAGACCTGTGGTTTTTCTTCCTGATCGAAAGATTCGTTAGTAGTTCCATTTTCCTCTATGTAACGTTTCTTCATAAACTCCAGATTGCTGGCGTAAAACTCTTTGACAAAGTAATTCATATGCTGTGTGTCGACGATTTCGATTGGCTTAATTGAAGCACTATCTCCGGCCTAAAAAGTATTGATTGTGAACATACTGGTAACAGCTGAAATGCAAACACGCAAACCTTTCTTTTATGTTCCTCATCTCCATAGCTTTCATTAGGGATAAGCATCATCTTTGTTGGACGCTTCAACAACTAGAACGTGAAATGTTTTAAAGCAAATGCTTTAGTTATTCTTAAATAAATTTCATGCCTGATTAAATGCAGGTCCCAATTCATAACAATTCCTGAACAAAGCAACACGTCCCAAAACATAGAGGCCGAGCCTAGCACGAGATAGAGCCACAACCAACCGACGTATGTCCCTAAAGAAAGATATACATTTCGTTGCCGACTAAAATCCCTAGCTTACCTAAGATGTCCGACAAATCTTGTCCTCACCAATGAGAGAATGACAAAATCATTTTGCTGACCCTGGTACTTGTCCACAGTGGATATCTTTAATTCAAAGACTATTATTAGAAAACTCAATGTAACTGCTTACTTTTGCTGGAACACCGATCAAAGCATTTTCAGAGCAGCGCTTGTTTATGACATCTCTAATTAGCGAAGCTTGCCCGTTATAAGTGGTTATGATTGAGATCTTTTCTGCCGGATAGCCCAAAATGCGCATATAGACAAACAAAGCGACGGCATACTCCGCTTCACCCAAATTCTAAATTTCAAAGATGAGCATTACACACTATTCATATTTGAGCTAACAAACCTGATAGAAGTAAGGACTAGGAGTTGATTCTCCAACCCCATTGAAATCTTCGACATTTACGATCTAGAAATTAAAAAATTATTATTTGTGAACTAGGGTCAAAACTGGAAGTATAATAAAGCACAGAAACGCCATGATACCTGGAAATTGTAAAGAAACCCCGGATTGCAAACAGAAAATTGAGGCAGTTTCTGAACATGAGGCAAATCACCCAATTGCTTGTAGCGCCAATTGTACAGAGTAGCGATTCTGAAAACCAATAGACAAAATGAAAAGAAAGTGAATATGTTTGTAGACATACTCTGATCTGGCACGTCCTTGCGCATCTAACTGAACATATGGAACACCCAGTCGAACAAATCGAGTAAACAAGGACTGCTCCATATTGCAATATTTCTGATAAGCAATGTTTTGCACGACCGGGGGAAGTTGTTGGTGATCTCCAATCATTATCCACCTTTTCAACCTATACCTGCCATCATGCGGGTCCTGCAAAGTTTAAATAAACTTGCATTACTTTAGAAGAGCAAAATTTCAAAATTACCTGCAACAACAAAGGTATGAATGTTTCGACCTCCAATATCTGAGCAGCTTCTTCCATGAGAATACTAAAAAACAGTTGCAGTAGAAAGTATCTTCATATTATTATCAATGGTTACTTGTCATAGCGAAAACCCAAGTCTACTAGTTCTTTTCGTCGGAGTGCAGCATGCGTGCATGTCATCGCAATAATTTTAGCCTAAAAATCCAACCGTTTTAAGATCTAATAGTCAGGGCGCCCTTTTCCGACTTCCTACCTCTTTCACCTAAAAATGTTTAGATTAAAGATAAAGATAGATCATGACATTTTAAAAAATCAGACCAAAAGATAATCAGCACGATCTCGACCATTTCGAAGCAATTCAAATGCTAAAAATTCTTCCAGTTTCTTGAACAAATTTTGAATGTGTTTCCAATATGCTTCAGCAATCGCGAAATCTTCTTCAAAGCTTTGTTCCTGAAAACCATTACGATAAAGAGACTTACAACTTATATTAACTTATATTAAATACATTGAATGCAATCCTTTTTGTTTTTTTGCTCAAAAAGTAATTGGTAAACGGAAAAGATTTGGCCACAAAGTCACTGCTACACTGGTCTGAGGACCGCGCTTCATTGCAACATTCGACGAAATGGTCCCAAGTTCGTACGACCTAAAATAGAAATTTTCAAAGTGAACATGAGGTGTCATCGTACTGACCGTATAGCGATAAAAATAGCCTGCTGTTTCACACGAATAGGCCACATCACCAATTTCCCCTGAAATTATGGTTATAGCTAAAGCAGCAAAAGCATTAAACTATTTCACCTAATACTTCACGGAGTTTCTCCACCTTTTGAAGCAATTGATTTCTCTCTTTTAGCACATAATTGACACGTCCAAATCGGCTAAAATCTTTTTCAGTCTCAAGTGCTTCCTCACCATGACCTTAAATAATGCGGTTGAAAAAATCATTATTCAGATTATGTTTTATTAATGCATACCCATGCGAAGCAAATGCCTTTCATCCACGTCAAGAGCCATTATTTTTTCGAAAAGCTGATTCAAAGCTTGGTTGGAATGGGTTACGATTAGCGTTCTCTGCTGTGGCCAATTGTGATATATATTCGAGATGATCTGAACAGCAACATCTGTCTTTCCTGTCCCTGGCGGTCCAACGACAATAGTTAGTCCTGGCTGCATTCCCGATTTGATGGCTTCGACCTAAAGGCAATTTGTTCAAAATTAATTTCAATTATAAACTACTAAGTCAACCTGAGCTGGAGTGAAAGAAATAGTATTCTGGCGGCATTCTTCTTGACAAGCCGAAGACAGAAACTCATCTTTCTTTTCGCATTCCACCAAAATAGAAATGTCACGCTGCTCCTTCTCCACATCATGTTGAGGAACGAATTCGTTGAAGGTTAGCCTCAAATAGAACTAATATGTATTACTGACACAGACATAGGAAGCTAAGCGAGTCGGGATCGAGCATAAATTTAAAAGCTGCACCAGGTAGCCTACCTCTTAACTGCTAGAAAATTGTTGGCTTAAAATTTGTCAAAAATCTTTGCCATGTCACAAACGTGTGAAACGTATCTGATTCAAGGTAAAAAAAGATCTACTCCAACGTTTCTTCTAACAGCTAAAGTAGGTTGAAGTCTCTCATTCTACATTAATTTTAAATCTTATTACTTGAATGGTGGTTGAGGTTTCTCTTCCATGCATACAATTTTTTTTCCAGGGAACGAAGCCAACAGATGTTCATAAGAGAGAAAAGTATCATTGAAGTTTACGGTAGCGACGGTATTGTTCATTCTAAAAAAACAATAAATAAAAGCTAAAATGAACTACAACGAAAAACAAAACCTCGAATAGTGAGCGACGTTCGGCTCGCCATAGCCCAGAACAAGGTCATGGAGCCACTCAGGAACCACACATTCTGTATTTAAGAGCTGTCTTATGGTAGCTAGCACTGCTTTGAAATTATTAGCTTTGGGATCACGTCGAACAAGCAAGTTGAACGAAAAGTATATTTCCATCTCAAAAATAAAACGTATGACCTGGCACATATTTTTTTTATGAAACCTACATCTTTTCCACCATTTTCCATGTCTTGTTGATACTGATTGGAGTCAAAGCGAACACGGAAAGTCCTTGAATCACCTGCCATCTTTTTGACTGCATCGCGACTATCAAATTCGTCTATAACCTTGCCCTCAGGTCCAAGAATGCCTTCTACTTCGCATCCTCGAACAACCGTGACTTCGATTTGATCTTTGAATGGCCTCCTGACATCAAACTTTGTTCCAACTTCAGCAGTTGGCTGGACTTTCAGCAGAAAGAAAACGTCATTCTTTCGAATTCCTAAATCAGGCTCGAAAATGACATATTTGACAAAAAATATCAACGTACCTTCCCATTCTTGTCTTAAGTCTTGACGTTTAGGCAAGGTAATAATAATATCTGCTTTCACTACTGCTGGAGCGGATTCACCCACAAGCGGCTTGGCAACATGAACGATAGCCTGAAATAAAATAATCGTAGACTTAAAAATAAAGGTTAAGCAAAAACTTGCCCATCCACCCCAGACAACTTCTGACGTATTAAATTCGTGCTTCCAGGGCTTCATTCGAAAAAGCACATCCTCTAAATCTTGACGAATCTCATAAGTGGACTCCATTTGAAATAGGTTGAAATTGCGCAGCAAATAATCATGAAGCGTCAAAAACTGTAGATTAAGCTTATTTAGAGGGAGAACACCTGTAATAATAGAATTAGTAAAATGTCCGAGAGAAGAGAAGAACAGACTGTGTCCGTCATATTGCTCGTACGGGACGAAAGCTTCATTCCATATTATTTTTTCGGATGGGTACAAGGGCTGACTATTGATTCTTTGCAACTGAGATGGACGTCGCTCACAGTGGAAAATCTAAACCCCAGTTTAAAAATATAATTTAATTCAAAGGCAATACAAGGGAACTTACGATCATCTCACTCAAGTAGTCAACATCATTGTACCGGCCATGATTATTCTCCAAATATTCATTGTTATCAGCACTCGGAAGAAGAAGCAAGTATTCACCAATCTTGTACAGCTCAGATGGACTAAAAGTGCAAAGTTGAGATAAAATTTATGAGTTACTTTAAAAGCGTGCCTGAGCAAGTTAAGCTGCTCTTTCAAAAATTTTCTTGTATCCACCGAGCCCACGTTAAGCAAAGAGAATTCAGACATAGAAGTCCGGAAAAACTTGAATGACGCTTTCTGCAGGTTGGTAACATAGTCGTAGTGCTTCCGGGTCATCTGTAAGCATCTCGTCTTACTCAACCGCAATTAGCGATAGCAAAAAAACCTCGACTGTGGTCAAAGGAAGGCCTGTCACATCATCCACTTCAAATCTGGCATAAAACTTCAACATTGAGAGTAATTCACAGAACAAAGAGCCGTGCTCAGTAGTTACGAATTGGGACAAAAGGCAATGCACAATAACATTGCTTGAGAGTAACAAAGCGTTGAAGAACCGCCTGAAAAGTAAAAAATTCAAATTTATTCGATTACCGTATTTCCTCTATTAACGCGCCGGTGCGTTTATTTGTTGGATCCCCAAAAATCGAAAAAATTGGAGGGTGACCTCGACATTTTTGGGAAAAAATTTAAAATCTAAAAAGCAGAAGCTTGCAGGAGTTCAGAAAATGCAAAAAAGAACAGATCGAAAAAAAATTCTGCTTCGAGATAGAAACCCTCAAAGTCAAGGGGGCTCGTTCATTAGAGGGGGGCGTTAATTTGAAGAACTACGGTATCCAGCTTTAACAAACCTCGTGGTGAGCTGAGCCTCAAGATCAATAAGGAGCAACAAGAAGCGCTCACAGTAAGTCACTGCGTGGATGTCGAACTCTAAAAACGGAGTATTGATTGAGTTTTTAAGCCCAAAAAACACCTTTTGACTCGTCATCAATGTCATCAACGACTTTCTTGAATCGCTGCAGAAGCTTCCACAAAACGCAGCGATGGAATTCGAACTTTTCTAGTTCCACTCCTTCCACCTGACTAAACTTCTTCTCAACTTTAGTCCAAAACTTCTTGAGTTTAGGGTTTAGGTTCAGGACAGCTGATCTCTGGCTCTTAAAAAACGCCAGCATTTAGTCATAAGGACAATCAAGGTACTCACCGGCAACAAATTTGACCAGATGGGAATTGAGCACAATTTCATGACTTCCTGACGCACCAGATCAACTTCCTACAATATAAAAATAATCATTCAAGCGTGCGATATTCATAAGAGCTCACCAAAGAATTAAAGGCGTTATCGAGAAAGGCAAGAACAACGCTCTGTTCCAGAAAAGAGAGATCTTCATCCAACGATAGTTTTAAGACTTCGCCGAAAAAGGTTGGAAAGTGTTCTGGACTAGACACGAAACACTGAAAAAAGGGGAAATTTATGAAACTGTACAAACAAAACACCTACATCCCAAGCAGAAATTCTTTCTCTGAATTTCTCGTTGACCATAATCATTATAGATAGGATGAAGGAGTCATTGACAATGGCACCGTTGAAATTTTTCCACAAATAAGCCTCGAGATACTGACTAAAAAATTAAATAAACAGCTTTAAATTTGCGATAATAAGAATAATAACTTACCTGAATTCCAACAAGGTAATTTTTCGCTGAACAAATGAAGAGGAATATAGCTCTTGATATATGGATTCGACAACCGCAATATCGAAAGGCTTATGTTCCTTCGATGAACTAGGAGACCAGTAATCTTCGGACTTCTGAAATAACAAAATTATTTTTTCAAAGTTCTTTGTAATCAATAAAATCTAGGGTTGAGCCGATAGTCGTTAATTTTAAAGTCGTCAATATGCCCACCCAAATAAGACCTTAATTAAAAACCTATCATAGCAGCCATATAGTCTTTAGCAGTGTTGTTCCGGCGCCGACGCTGCCCCGGCAAAAAACAGCGCCGACCCGACGCTCAGCGCCGGGACCAATGAAAAATTTCGCTTGGCGCCGGCGCTGGCGCTAAAATTTTTTGACCCGGCGCTGGCCCCGGCGCTGTTTTTTAAGCAACTATGGCTCCGGCGTTGT
This sequence comes from Ditylenchus weischeri, assembly GCA_029231635.1. Classification (NCBI taxonomy): domain Eukaryota; kingdom Metazoa; phylum Nematoda; class Chromadorea; order Rhabditida; family Anguinidae; genus Ditylenchus; species Ditylenchus weischeri. Next base: position 14,723 of record JAMRYI010001371.1, on the reverse strand, counting down.
TTCCTGTCCAATATTAAAAACCCAATTTTTCTTAATTTAAGTTGAAGCATTTGTATTTTCATGCTGCAAAAGTGAGGAGTCTGGGTTAGATTTTTGGGCCGAAAAAAGCCAGGTAGGAAGCAAAAAATTGAATTATTTGGATTAATTATCAATTCAGGAGTTTGCAAAGCTTTCAAAGCTAGCTTTTGTGGTTTTACCAATGCCAGCCACTTCAGAATCAGTTGAAAGATCATTCTCACAGCTTACATTTAATACTAGTGGTCATAAATCCAATTCGGGCCCGAATCTCATAAAATTGAAATGTTTGCTCAATTTAAATCAAAAATTTATAAACGTCTAAATGTACCTTTGAATTTTCTGTAAAAATTATGAAACATTATACTTGTCAATATACCTGTCAATAAAAATACAATTTTTTAAATATACTGCGAAACCCAAATTTTCATCCCGGCGCCGGCGCTGGGGACTTTTTTGAAAAGAGGTCGGCGCCGGAACAACACTGGTCTTGAGTCAAGGATCCTGGCCCAACCCTAATGAAGTCACTGAATCTAAAAAATATTTCTTACTTGCTTCAATTCATCATCTTTTCCGGATGAAGCTCCAGCATACTTCTTGCTTATTTGGCCTTTCGTCATTTGAATTTGACAATATCTGCAAGTATTTAATTATTAAGTTTTTATAGCTTTCAAAACTGTTAAATTTGCAGATTGTTGAAAACCAGACTTGCAATGTAGCAGCACTAATAGGAATTAACAAGAGGACTTTACTGGTAAAGTTTACTATCATTGATAGAAGAATCCCCAGCAAGAGAATGACCACGGTTATTCCCACAACAAATAAAGGTAGTGGGACGTTTCGCAAATTTATCCATTTGGATATTTTTGCGAAACGTTTCGCAAATTTATTGGCCTAAAAAATTTTGCGAGTGGGAGGAGCAGGGGAAAATTCGGCTGAGAGCGGGGGGCGGGGATTTAGGCCAACCCTACTTCTTACCATTCGTTTATTTTCGTCAATTTGTTCATTTCTGTTTGTCAGATCATGTTTGTTATTATTTTATTTAGATGTTTGTATGTACAAAACAACTAAAAATTATATGCCGGAACTGATTTCCCAATTTTGAAATGGGGACCACTTTCTTTCTTTGCGGCCAAACATATCCATGAGAATTTTTGAATTATTTTTAAACTCAGTTCCGGCATATGATTTTTTAGGGTTAAATCACTACAAAACAATTAAAAAATCTAAACAGGACAAAGAAGTTATCGCAAATATCGGCGCTACCGAGTATACCCCCAAATGAAATTTTTTTGAACTTTTTCAAAACACCATTTTAACCATTTTTAAGCATTTCCTACACGTTGAACATATAAGGAAAATTCACCTACTTTTTATAAAAGTCGATTTTTAAATCTTGAATTTTGGTATTTTTAGTTGATTTCTGTTTATTATAACTTAGTGAATCAGATTTGATGGTATGCCCCAAAACATGGAATTTGAACATAGTTTTGTTAACTGGGGCCTACCGCATAAAGAAACTCTGGTATGCATACATTTTTATGCATCCAGAGTCACTTTCAGTGATTTGCGTCTAAGGTATGTGGGTGCGCATCTCAACCCCATTCGGGGCGCAGGGGGCTTGGTCGGTTAGAGATGCGCGCACTCACTTACCTTAGACATAATTCCGAGCAAGACTCTTGATCAAAAATGCATTTAGAGGCTCTTTTTGCCCAGCCCCAGTGACCAAAACATGGTAAAACAGCCAAATGGTCGAAATTTCAAAATGCCCAAAACTCAATTTTTTATTTACCAGAACACAAAAATAATGTCTTTTTGAATCTGAGGTGATTTTAGGTTGATATAAGGTGTTTGGAAACACAAAAAATTTTTGGGGGTCCAAATATCAAATAGTAAGAAGCTAGTATGGTAAGAGCGCCATGAAACATTAAAATTGGCGCCAAATAATAAGAGAAATAGTAAGATGGATAAATTTGAAACGTTTCGCAAAAATATCCAAACAGGAAAAGAAATAAGAAAAGATATCACAAAAAATATAAGATAAGAAAAGATATAAATGGGTATTTTTGCGAAACGCCCCTGCACCCAAATAAACTCAATCCAATCATTCAGAATAATTAGGGTTGTCGATCAACCGAAAATTTCTAATGGACAGAGAAATTGAAATTGACCCTGAGACGCCCACGTTGACCCTGAGACGCCCACGTTGACCCTGAGACGCCCACGTTGACCCTGAGACGCCCACGTTGACCAAACAGTGGCAAATTATTAGAACAAGCATCTGTGAGATTGTGCTATTGACAGAGTCGTTTGAGCGTACCCTGGAAATTCTGACGGGGAACACCAGAATTTTTTAAAGGGGCATGTTCATGCGGGGTCGTAGCCTTTTGGCTTTTCCACAAATAGAAAAAAACGAATTTTATGTAATTCGTTTGGCCCCTTTTTTCCACTTTTTGAATTAGCGCGCTTTTTTTTTATTTAATTGGTATTGGTATTTTTTGTCTTGTGAAGAACTCCTAACATTTTTAATGTTTTTTATGATCCAGCCTCAGTTCTACGAGATAATCCATGCACCAACCAAACCAAGTGGTCGTCCATTTCGTGTTATTTGTTTATGTTTTTCGGGTTCTAAACCATGTTTTTTGCACTAATTCGAGCATTCTAAAGAAGGTTTGATAATAGTAAAATGCCATTTTGTAGGGTATTTTTTAGTTTTTCTAAAGTAGCTCAAATAACTGTTTGTTACCTACAAACTATCTTTAGATAATCGTAATTAGTTGACAAAAACAACTTTTTGAAGCCGAAATATGAGAGAAAAAAGTTTGCCCCAGATGGACATCCAGATTGACCACTTGTACCCGGATATGGAATGAGTGGAAAAAACAATGAACTTCCTTATTTCAGCCTAAGCGCATAGGTACCCTTAATCTTCAGATATCTCCATCCAGCTAAGCCACCTGAAAATTGGCTACTACTACCTAGTCACTTCCACCTGAGTACCGATACCTAGGTACAACAGCCTGAGCACTATTTGGATACCCTACGGGATGCGTAATTACTCCAAAACTGATGTTCCTGCAACTCAAAATGCTGTTTTAGTATTATCAAACCGCGTTCAGAACACGATTCTGGGTAGGGTGCAATGACTTTAAATTACTTTCAGCTAAATCCAAAATTTTGGATTTTGGAGGTGGATACCCATTTAGGGGAGGAACCAGGTGGTCCCCCTACCTACCGTAATGCTTACTGGTTTTATAAATACTAGTTTATGACTGTTACTTAAAAAAAATTATTTCTGCTATTACTGGGATTTGAACCTGTGACCTCAAAATTTTGGAGGGTAAAATTAACGCGGGGAATTTACCGGAAGGGGAAAAATTTAGTGTTTATAGCAGTTTGGGACACACATTTGAGCCCGTCCGAACATGCGCCGGCCTAACCTATGCCTAAGGCTTTGCCTAAGTTTGAATGTATTTTAAAAAGCAACAAACTGCAAAAAAACAATAAAAAGTAAAAAAGGCGCTACCGTATTTCCTCTAATAGCTCCGCCTGCTCTAATAAACCAACCACCCCAACTTTGAGGACCTATATTTCAGCCCAGAGTAAATATTTTGTAAAGCTGTTTATTGCGTTTTCTTAACTCCCACGAGCTCTAGCGATTCCGCTTTTCCGATTTTAAACTTTCACCCAAAAATCTCGAGATTGACCTCAAATTTTTCCGATTTTTGGGCATCCAAAAAATAACTCCCCCGGGGCAGCTATTAGAGGAAATACGGTAATTCAGAATGTGGAAAAAGGGGCCAAATGAATTACGTAATTAGTCCGAACGGTAATATGCAGGTGGGGATATAGTGGGCATATAGAGGTTTCCCGAATATTCCAGATTTGGAATATTTGCGAAACTTTTCCGAAATATTCGAAAATTTGACTTTTGGCCTTTGGGGCCGGGGGGAAAGGTAAACCAGCCGAAAATGCGTTTTTTCATGGTTTAAGCATTTTTTAGGGCCTGAAAACGATAGAAAAGGCGAAATAAAAAGTGGGAAGAGCATTTTTGGAAAAAAAAATTGGCCGACATCAGACTTAGTCTTTCAAAATTCATTTTGTTGTCAACTCAGCCTTTTGACAACTCAGACTTTTGACAATTCGGCTTTTTTTTAATTAAAATTTTTGATTATCGAAACAAAATTGTAATTGTTGACAACTCATCAGTACTTAGATTCGTCTTGTTGTATATTCTTACTTATAATATAATATAATATAATATAATATAATATAATATATAATAATATAATATATATTCTTACTTATAATATTCTTACTCCTCTTACTAAGCCATCTCAAACTACCCGGAACGAGAAGAAGAATTGAGAACAATTTATTTAGGGCCTTTACTGCTCGCTATGTGCTTCACGCTTTTCGAGCCATAAAAACCCATCAGTATCTTCGCCCTGTAATAACCTGGGTTATTTGAGGTGGGTCATTTTAGGAGGGTAATTTAGGGAATGCTTTTCAATGTATATTTTGCATTGAAGGGAAGTCATGTTATTTCGATAGTTTGACCTGATTTTCATACCCTAACCATCTTGAGGGTAGGTACCCACCCCAACGGGTATCCACATCCAGAACCTTGAAATTCTAAATTGTGAGAAAAATTGAATCGATCTATTGCATACTACCCAAAATCATACTCTGAACACGGTTCTACAATACCAAAATAGCGAATTTACTGCCCAAAACTTCAGTATGTGGGTAGGTTCCCGGACTATGTTTTGCTTTTCCAAACCAGTCTCATGCTGAGCAGATATCCACTTGAATAGGGTGAGGACACCCTGGTGTACTATTTTCCGGTCCTGAAAATAGGTATTCATTCAGGGCATGTAGCTACCATGATACTGAGGTTTTGGGTAATGAATTCGCTATTTAAATAATAATAAATAATAATGATAAATAATAAATAATAATAAATAAATAATAAACTCAGCGCACGATTTTGAGTAGGATACCGTGGTTCGATTTAATTTCTCACACAATTTAAAATTTTCGGGTTTTGGGGGCATATACGCTTCAGGATAATACCTATCGGCGAGGTGGATAAGAACAATAACCAGGTCAGACTTTTGAAACAACATGACTTTCCATGAAGATAAAAAAATAAACTAAAAGAAGATAAAAAAAAATAACCTAACGTCGCGGCCTCCAACACTAGCACGAAAACCTATTTGATTTGTAAGCTAATTCTTTATTAGTGAAGCAACATAACACGTAAAATTCAAAGTACACTATATCATGACAATCATAAAATCTTAATTCTTCTTCAACGCTCCAACCGCCACTTCCATGGCCATTTGCTTGCTGAATCAATTAATATCTTTCATTTGGCATAGTCTGGTCGCTATCTCGGCAAATTGACAGAGGAAAATCCCACAATCATAACCGTTCTCTTCCATCGCAATTTTCTGTAAGACTTTAAGGGTATAATAAGCAAATATTTTAATATACCTTGTCCATGAAGGCCAGCCAGTTTGCTGGATCCAATCCCTTGATTCCACTCGCAAAAACTCTCTAAACGAATACGTACTACTGAAACAAATAGATCAATGATCTTACTTAATGTAATGGCCATTGACTTCCCTCAGAGTTGGCAAAGTAATTGGGTGTTCTTCTCCTAAAAGGTGAAAACGTAGTTCTGGAACAGTTTTAAACTTAGTCTCACTCGAACAGTCCAGACATTTAAACAAGAGCTTGTCCTTTCGGTATATTCGATACTTCTTACCAACTTTTACAGCCGTCATTTTATTACTGAACTTAAATAGTTATTAGATGCACAATCATTAAAAAGGTAGGCTTACATAACATCATTCGGTGGAAGGTACGGATCAATGGCTGAGGTAACTGGCAGATGTCGCATAATCGTCCTTGCTGAGCATTTCTTGATGTAGACGTCTTTCAGGAAATCTTCTATATTGTTAGTTTGATCTTTTTATTTTTCAACTGTTGCAGTTTTTCGACAATGTGCAAATTATTCTAGGAAAAATCTCTCATCTTGAAAGATTTTTTGAAGTAATGCAAGAGAAAAGCAAGGCTTGGAAAAAATTTTAAAGTAAAAAATCAGGAGAGTTAAACAAATTCCGCACAGACACGACTACGCAAAATATTAGAATGAATTTGAATATGTACAAACTTGGCATTCTGTTAAGACGTTTCAGCTATTTTTCGACATTTGTCCAAAAAAAGCTGAAACGACTACGCACCGTCCTTGAACACTTGACAAAAATGGCCAATCTAGCCGTTTAAATTTTGAATAGATAAATCTTGGCATTGTGATTTTAATTCTATGTAGTTTTAAAATTTATTTATCAGCCTTTGTGCACACTCTTACTCGAAGGATATCTCAGTATGGAGTGTTTACACAACTTCTTTGGGACATTCATAACTTTTCAGCATATCCATTTCTATATAAAAATTCATGGGACTATCGACAAACCTAAATCCCGCAGGTATTAATATTTTATGAAAGGTATTAAAAAACGAAAACTACTCTTTTAGCTTCCGATAAGAACGGCCAAAAGGATGGAATCTCAGCAGCTTCATCTACTTCGAATGTGGTCTTGGATGCTATGGTAGAAGCGCTTAAGCTTGGTGTTCCTGATACCACGACAAATATTAATATTGAGAAGGTTAAAGTTTATATATGTTTATATTTAAATAAATTTATGCTTAAAGTGATAAGTTTACACTTAGAATGTTTTAGGCGAATACAAGCGATTCTAAATGCAAGCTGGTCACCTTTTCTCCAACACATATGGTCTATGAGCGTGATTCTTATCAGCATACAACATTCGTGAAAATCCCGCGTAATCCAGCCGACCATTGGGTATGTGGTTTTTTATGTAATTTTCTCTCTCTCTCTGCTAATCTTGCCTTTTATCCTTCAGCGTCAATTTGGAGCTTTGAGACATATTCATGAAATCGGAGGGTGGAAGATTAGCGAAAGAACTCGCGACAAGAAAAATATTCAGGTATTTTTTCTTAAATATTAAAAAAAATACAAATTCTTGTTTTAAATTACTCTATTTGCAGTATGTGTTCGTCCATAAAGGAGCTCCTCTGCCGAAATCACCCAGTAATGGCGCGCTTACAATGGATGTGTTAGGTGCGAGGTCGAGGTCAAACGGTGACTAGATCTCGCGTTTTTCATTGAAAAACGCCAAATCTGATATAGATGACTTATATCTACTTTTTGGTTTTAGGTATAGGTCATCTGTATCAGACTGGCATTTTAAAGTAAAGAACGCGAGATCTATACACCGTTTTACCTCGACCTCTCACCTAACACATCCATTGTAAGCGCCCTATAATGCAGGCACTGTGAATAAAGATATCTTATCTATAAATTTTCAGCTCGTGATCCGCTTCTTACGCTGGAAGACTTCTACAAGCGAAAGCAATTCTGCGATGAAGGCAAGAAATCAACCGACAGATGACTTTGATCTAAATAAGCTTAAAGTCTTGTGTATCATAATAGCTGTAAATAATATAGTCTTTGCTGATTATTTAGTGAGCCATTTGTTGTCGATAGACCTTTGATATGCTCGGGTATGCTAGTAGTAGTCAACAGTAGGGTTGTCGATCGATTAATCGAAAATTACCAAAATCTTTCGATAATCGCGGATTTTTCGGTGTTTTCGATAATTCGATTATCGAAAATTTTCCGTATTAACGGCACGCCAAAGATTGGGCCATTTCAAATTGGCCCGGTCAAATTGAGCCCATTTAAATTGGGCCAAATTCAAATTGGGCCAAATTTAAATTGGGTCAAATTTAAATTGGGCCCATTGAAATCGGGCCAAAATCAAATTGCGCCCATTCAAATTGGGCCAAAATCAAATCGGGCCACTATTTTGACTGCTTTCAGTTGAATGGTGCTAACGGATGTGATCATTTGTTCGATTTTCCCCTTTTACAATTTTTACTGTTCAGAAATGGCAAACCTATACAAAAAATAAATATGTTTGAAGGTGTTCGCAAGTGCTATAATATAGGTAGGAAACACACTACAGTCAACTCCTCTGATGACAGAAAAAGTGCCAATTTATTAAGATAAATTTTTTTGAATCCTTTTGCTGGCCAGAGTCGATTAATCGAAAGTCGGCTGTATTAGAATACTATCGCATCTAAAGAAGATACTCTTAAGACTCTCCATAAGAGGAAAAAGTATTTAATTTTCGTTATTAAAAAAATTAAATGAAATGACCCAATTTGAATTGGCCCAATTTGAATTTGGCCCAATTTGAATTGTCCCAATTTGAATTTGGCCCAATTTGAATTGTCAAAATTTGATTTTGGCCCAATTTGAAGGGGCCCAATCTTTGGCGTGCCGTATTAACAGTAGGGTTTCTGAACATTTCAAGGTGTACTCAAGGTGTCCATCTGGACGTCCACGTGCAGAAGGTAGGACTGCCTCAATTTCTTGGGTGTTAAGAATTTAAAACGAGTTTTTTCCCGTAGTGCGCAGAACAGATAACTTTATCTGAAGCGATAAATTTAACTATCAGATAAAATCCCAATCGATTTTATCTGACAGATAAAATTGTCGGGAGGTTTATTCCACAATCGGAAAATTCAAAAATCGGATAATTCATCAACGGATAATTCAAAAGCGGAAAACAACAGAATTTTTTTCAACAGTCGGACTTTTCGCCAAAAATTTTCTCAAAAGGCGGATCTTTCGGCAAAATTTTTTTTGTATAAGTTTGTATAAGTTTTGTATCATATGGTGCGTCTTCTTTTTTTCCTCTTATCTGAGATGGTCATAAAAGCAAAACCTCTGCCTGTTTTTAAAAAGGAGGATCACTATCAGCTTATGGCTCCCCTGAAGATGGAGAGAGCGAGGACAGAGCATAAAACAACGAAGACGTTTTTGCAGATATCTACCCTCTACGACAGGTATGACAAAACAAGTTTGAAATTAACTCGAATCCAGAAAAATTATTTCAAACCAAAAGTGAATCGCCAAGATGGTGTCATATCTGCAACAAAGTGGGAAGAGGAGACCACATCCGTCACTGCAGCAGATGCGAGAAGCTTGCCTGCGAAGACCATATCACACATAAAGACCATATGTCATGTTTATACTCATTTTGTAGCTGAAACAGCGCTCTACACGATACCCTTGAGATTGAGATTAAAAACGCTGATCCAACGAACTTAAAGCAGCTTTAGTGCCGAAAAACCGTTTCTGGAAAATCGCTGTCAAGCGGAAAAAACCATAAATTTTTCATGAAAAATGTTAAATTCTGCTATCACGTTTGTGTGCATTAGAGAGCTCTGTGCACACCGGTCATTTTAAGATATTACTTGCCCGTAACACAAACAGTTTACAATGTAATATCCTCGGTTGAAGTGAAAAAAACCATGTCCAAAAAAGTCCAAAAACAGCCATCTTTAAATAGTCTCAAACTCAGTCCCAGACCGCGTTTTTTTCAAATTTTTTTTGCACCATCGTGTTGCCCGTGAAATTCTGAGTCGATTCGGGCACTTACTACGCTTGGGAGGCGGAGTGTTAAAACTTTTGAAAAAAAAAGTGTTGGACCTTATTTGGGGGCGAACTTTCTGGCGTTCACTATTTTGTAGTCGACTGTGTGTGTTATACTATCATTATTGCATACTTTATTTATCCACTATGTCTAAAACATGTTTTTAACAGACCTAAATTGCATCGGATGCAACCTACAATTAAGAGTACAACGACTTCAGCAATAAGCAAGACAATAAAAAAAGTGAGTGTAATTATCTTCTTGACTCCCTAAAAGTTCAATAATTAAAGACCAGCGGAAACTCTTTTAAACTTGCTCACCCTCTCTATTTGGCCGATTTATTTGTGAAGCCATGTTCCCAACTCTTACTGGAGAGTCCTCACTGAAACCAAAAATCATTGAGAAGGAGACAATACCGAGGACTTTCCCCAGTGCTCCAATAGTCTAAATAATTTTTCATTTTTATTAACTAGCATAAAAAGCATTTTTACCGCTGCTATTGAGCAAAACCACAGGTTGTTGTCATCATCAGCCTTGATCGCTAAAGTCGCAATCACAGCCACAATTAGAGGAAAAATGAGTGAGGTAACGGAGATTGGATAGTGGAAAAGGCCTATTGCTGCAGACAAAAATATGTAAACGGCAACTAAGACAATAGCGATTTTCTGAAAAGAAAACAATATCCAGAATACATGGTGTTAAATGGGTACTTTTGAACAGTGATTTCCGATTTCGAACTTTAAGTTTTTAGCATGTAACAAAATGGGCGCCTTAGGATTAGTATATTTTTCGTTTGTTTCACTTTTCAGGTCTGGGTGTGAAGTAGGAGGGTTATCTTGCGTGGGAAGGAAACAGTGCAGTTTAACCCATAACTTTTATAATTGTATGGCACAGTCTGCATAATTTTTTTTCGCATATTTTGTTTTTAATTACTACCAAAAAGTGATTGAAAATTGAAAAGTTGGCCTCTCGAAGTAATACCGTATTTTCGACGCTACTGTCATATAAACGCCCTGGGGCGTTTATTGTTCGATACCCCTCAGAGGGAGGCGTTTATTAGAAAGGGGGTGTTTATTTTCAACATAAATTTTTTTAACATTTTTTTGAAATGAATTTTTTTTACTGTGTTATTGTTATTACTATTTTCCGCTATTCCTTGCGCTATCTGAACTCAGAGCACCACAAGTGATAGTCGCAACGAGTTCGAAGAGGCCGGGATAGTAGAAGGCTAGTACTTTTTTCTAGTACCAAAATGCGCGTTTCTTGTACCGAAATTTCGCATAGAGGCTTGCATAGATTTTTTTTTGAATTAATACTTTTTTCAGTTGACACATCCCTAAATCTTAGCTTTTTAACAAGGGTGGACTCTTGTAAAAGTTTCTAAAAATGAAAAGATTTTGGTCTTCGGATGAAGTGATTTTTTTATAAAGTCTTTCCCTTCAAACTCCGAGGACAGGATATCCGAGGAGCATTTTCCAAACTGAAATCATTTAGCTATTTTTGTAGTTACAGTCGTAATTAGTGGTTCGAACTCTAACTTTTAAAAATCTTTTACTGAAGAAAAACAACTTTTAAACAGTTGAGATTCTGGGCTACACGGTAGTTAAAAGTTTACGTACGAATTAGGGAGACGAAGATAAGAGTCCAAAAAAGTGAAAAAATTGGTACAAGAAAAGAGTATTTTCGTAATAAGAAGAAAAATACATTACCCATACTAGAGAAGACAGCGAGCTGAAAATGTTAACTCAACACTCTAAAAACCAAGAAGGGGCGGTGATTAATTAGAAAAATATGATAACCAGCAAATTAAAGGAACGGATACACTTACGACTACCTTTCTACTACCCTCATTCTACCTTGCATTATTAACCAGACTACCTTTCTACTACCCTCATTCTACCATGGTTTTCACTTTTTCACTTCCAAAAGGTCGTGAGGATCTTTAAGGTCTTAGATAGACACAAATAGACACAAATACCGGGATAAATAGACCCCCCATACTGTCCTAGAGATGTATCGAATAAAGGTGGAAACTAATGTTCAAAGGTAGTCGCAAATGTCTTCCTTTGAAATTGGGATTAATTGTGCATACAATTAACCATTATTGACCTTATAGTTAAACTCGAGGGGGGGCGTTTAATAGAGAATTTCTTCTATTTATTTATTTCTTCTAATGGAAGCCCTCCCCAAAATCCGGAATTTTTTAAATTGCATAATTCTTTGCATTATTAACCAACTTTTTTAATCATCTGTTGCTGATTTGTCATACCAAAATGTAGCCCAGATTCCTGGCTACATTTTAGCATATAACATAAGTGGGACCAAACAGAAAATAAGGATCAAAAAAGGCGAATAATAAATTTGAAAATTCCGGACTTTGGGGAGGGCTTTATCAGAGGAAATACGGTAGTCGTTTCTCTCGACTTAGGACTGTTTTAAGTAAGAAAGTGTCCCTGGTTCTAGGTCAATTGATCCACAGGTCGATCGGTCCCAGTGTTTTCAATAAGCAGAAAAACACAAGCAGAAGCTGAATTTGACTAGAATTTTGACTGTACAGGGTCAGTAAAAAAATCGCCCCATATTTAAAAAGTTAGTGTACATAACCTCTTGCCTAGCCAATTTTCGAATTTTTTCCGGAAACCTCCAGTGTATTATTTTTTCAGCAGAAAGTTAGTGAGACACTTTCGTGTATATACAATCCACGCTCTACTTAACATAACTCTATTTGGCATAAAGCTCTACTTAACACAATTCTGAAATTTTGAGATTTGGCTTGAACATAGCTAAATTATGGGAAGGTGACGCTTTATTTAACAAAAAATAAACAAAAAATAAAACAAAAAAATAAAACAAAAAAATAAAACAAAAAATAAAACAAAAATAAAACATAAACCCTGAATTATGGGCTCACCTGTTTCCGCCCAAATTGTTTCCATTAAAATCGTTATAGCCAACACAGTTACATTTTTAATTTTTTGTGGTACCTGTGTTGACTTGTTCACCCAAAATTGTTCTGGCTTTCACTGTAACTTAGCTAATCAATTAAATCTATAAATTTTATCTGTTACTACCACAAAAATTAGATGTACCGTGTTGGCTGTAACAATTTTTGTCGGAAACAATTTTGGCGGAAACAGGGTAGAGCCGAATTATGTTGAATAGAACGCGGACTGCAATCGTTAATGGCCATTCATGTCATATACTTTTTTCTGCTCCGCTAGTTGCTGGGTTTGAAAAGAGGCTTTATGCTTAGAGAGATTTCACTCTTTACTGTACCAGTATTCATATTGAGTCTCAAACACACTGTAAATGTTATTTTTTATGAAAAAAACATTGCAGAGCAGTAGATAAAATATGAGTTACGTTTAAAAACTGCTTTTTATAAATTGATTTACATCGTTTTTCGAAAATGAGGTGGTTTTTTTTACTAACCCTGTAATTCTGCTTCTGCTTGTGACATTACGCTTCTGCTTGTGCTATTCTGCTTTTGTTTTGTGAAAACACTTATTGGTCCACGGTTAATTAGTTCACAAAATTATTTTAAAATTAATATTTTTTGTCATAATTTTGTGGACCAATTGACCGTGGACCAATCAACCTGTGGACCATTTGACCTGTGGACAAATTGACCGTGGATCAATCAACCTGTGGACCAATTGACCTGTGGACCAATTGACCGTGGACCAATCAACCTGTGGACCAATTGACCTGTGGACCAATTGACCGTGGACCAATCAACCTGTGGACCAATTGACCTGTGGACCAATTGACTGTGGATCAATCAACCTGTGGACCAATTGACTGTGGACCAATTGACTGTGGACCAATTGACCGTGGACCAATCAACCTGTGGACCAATTGACCTGTGGACCAATTGACCGTGGACCAATCAACCTGTGGACCAATTGACCTGTGGACCAATTGACCGTGGACCAATCAACCTGTGGACCAATTGACCTGTGGACCAATCTGACCGTGGACCAATCAACCTGTGGACCAATTGACCTGTGGACCAATTGACCGTGGACCAATCAACCTGTGGACCAATTGACCTGTGGACCAATTGACCGTGGACCAATCAACCTGTGGACCAATTGACCTGTGGACCAATTGACCTGTGGACCAATCAACCTGTGGACCAATTGACCTGTGGACCAATTGACCGTGGACCAATTCACCTGTGGACCATTGACCTGTGGACCAATTGACCGTGGACCAATCAACCTGTGGACCAATTGACCTGTGGACCAATCTGACTGTGGACCAATTGACCTGTGGACCAATTGACCTGTGGACCAATCAACCTGTGGACCAATTGACCTGTGGACCAATTGACCTGTGGACCAATCAACCTGTGGACCAATTGACCTGTGGACCAATTGACCTGTGGACCAATCAACCTGTGGACCAATTGACCTGTGGACCAATTGACTCGTGGACCAATCAACCTGTGGACCAATTGACCTGTGGACCAATTGACCGTGGACCAATCAACCTGTGGACCAATTGACCTGTGGACCAATGACCGTGGACCAATCAACCTGTGGACCAATTGACCTGTGGACCAATTGACCGTGGATCAATCAACCTGTGGACCAATTGACCTGTGGACCAATTGACCGTGGACCAATCAACCTGTACTGATGCTGGACCAATTGACCTGTGGACCAATTGACCTGTGGACCAATCAACTGTGGACCAATCAACCTGTGGACCACCTGACCTGTGACCATGACCTGTGGACCAATCAACCTGTGGACCACCAACCTGTGGACCAATTGACCTGTGGACCAATTGACCTGTGGACCAATTGACCTGTGGACCACTGACCTGTGGACCAATTGACTGTGGATCACCTGACCTGTGGACCAATCAACCTGTGGACCAATTGACCGTGGACCACTGACCTGTGGACCAATCTGACCTGTGGACCAATTGACCTGTGGACCAATTGACTGTGGACCAATCAACCTGTGGACCAATTGACCTGTGGACCAATCAACCTGTGGACCAATTGACTGTGGACCAATCAACCTGTGGACCAATTGACCTGTGGACCAATCAACCTGTGGACCAATTGACCTGCGGACCAATTGACCTGTGGACCAATTGACCTGTGGACCAATCAACCTGTGGACCAATCAACCTGGGACCAATCGACCTGTGGACCAA
>JAMRYI010001422.1:0-26142 GCA_029231635.1 Ditylenchus weischeri | reverse complement strand
AAACTCGATCTAGAACGAGCAGAATGGGTCATGATCAAGCGTGCTGGGTACAAGGTGTAGGATACAAGGTTCGAGCTCCGTTTTGATAGAAAATATTTTTATACCATAGCAAACCTGGAAAATTGATGAAATTAGACTCGAGAATTCTCGCATACGATTTAAAAAAATATTAAAAAATAAATAAAACTTGGTAGAAAAAATCAATAATTACCCTATATTTTATTAAGCAATCTGTATGAGCAGCTGCTTGATTTCGATATTCCAACTCATCATTTGGGTTAACATTAATGTTCAAATATTGACTTGAGTTATTCAATAACAGAGACCAAGGCTCTATCTCTAAAACTCCTTCCTTTTGGTATAGCTAAAAAGTGTGTTAAAGTATTGTTCTTTTCAAGTACAATCAACCTCTGATATAACATACTAGGGCTGGACCCGAAATCTGGAATCTATAGTCTAAAAATCTGACTTTTAATTATCTGAAATCTACAGATATGTAGATATGATTTCTAAAAATCTTGTCTGAAATCGTAATTTTTTGAAAAAAGTTAGCTCCAGCCCTGGCAGATACCCCTAAGAAAAATACTTGAATTTTTACGGTTGAAAAATATGTTTTAACATTTCCATGTACATTAGCACTCTGAATACGGATTATTTTCGACCCCTACCTATTTTCGTGTAATTGTGACGAACATGAGTGCGATGACCTCAAATAGCCAAATTTTTACAAGGACTCATTAAAAAATGAATGTTTTTTCTTTGAGCTAGTTAGCAGTGTTTTTCGTTAGCCAAGCATTTTCTTCTATGCTCATTAGAAAGCCGTTTGTCTGGACTTTCTAATGGTGTTGCGGTGATGTGAATATTTGAATGTTGTTTTGTCCTGATACGATATGCTGTGCAGTTGACTCTAGTGTTGTGACTTGATAGTAAGTTATCGTATAGTTAGTCATTGTTATCGTGTTGTAATTGTTGTGCTATATAAAGTTATACAGTTTACTTCGTGTTCCGCGTTTGCCATATAAAACAGCGTTACAACATATTTGGCGTAGTCTGCAAAAATTTAAAATGGAACCTGCAGATATAAAACAGCTTCTTGAGCAGAATGCTCTTTTGATGAAAGCTCAGAGTGAGCAAAATGCTGTTATTCTTAAATTACTGTCGGAACGCGATAAATTGGCCGGGGAAGCCGGTGTTCATTCAAATTCGAGTAGCAAAAAAATGCTTATGTCGTCGCTAGGATCCAGGATGGAAGTTTTCCGCTAAATGACTGAGGATGATCTGACTTTCGAAAACTCGTGGCTAAGATATGGTTCAGTCATGGAAAAGGATGGTGCCGCTCTGCCTGAGGACGCGAAAGTTCGACTTCTTATTGGTAGGTTACAGGTTAGTGAGTTTAATAGATTTTGTGATGCGGTAAAACGCAAAGGCCCCTACGATAGTACCTTACAAGAATGTCTCTCGACGTTAAAAACTCTATTTTCGAGCACTAAATCGCTTTTTATGAAACGTTACGAATGATTCCTCAAGCAGAAAATAGGTCAAGATATTCTACAGTACAGAGCTATAGTGAATGGAAGTTGCGAATAATTATTTTGATCTTATGGGCCGTCCTTGGTTACTGGCATTGGGCCTAGTCAACAGACTTTCTGACATTTGTTGTCTCAATAACGTCACCACACATCAAAGCAAGATTTTGGACCCAAGTTCGAGTGGAGACTTCGACAAAATCAGCTTAGTTCAAAAATTTCCAAAGCTTTTCAACGATAATATTCTAGGCCATTGTACTAAAGCCAGAGCGCGTTTGTATGTTAAATCTGAGGCTAAGCCTATGTTTATTCCTAAAAGACCAGTCCCTCTAGGAGTAAAAGGTGACATAAATCGGGAGGTCGACCGTTTAATACAGTTACAGGTCATTCGTCCCATTGATTTCAGTGAATGGGCAGCTCCGATTGTAGTGGTCAAAAATAAAAATGGACAAGTTCGAGTTTGCGCAGACTTCTCTACGGGGCTTAACAATGTTCTCTAGTTGAATAAGCACCCTTTACCTCTGCCTAGTGAAATTTTCTCGAAACTCAACAATTCTAAGTTTTTCTCTTGCTTAGACTTGTCCGATGCATACTTTCAAATCGAACTGGACACATACTCCAAGAAGTTGCTTACCATTAATACGCATCGAGGTCTTTTTCAATACGAGCGTTTATCCTTTGGTATTAAATCTGCTCCTTCGATCTTTCAAAAGATCATGGATAAAATGCTCGTTGATCTCAAATTTGCTTTCGCTTACTTGGATGATATAATAGTTGCTAGTCCTACAAAAGAGCTAATTCCGCCAGCCTCCTCAAAGGTTTATTTTTGACCCTGCGAAAAAGCAGTACGCTGTTCGTAGGAAGGCGCTTCAATAAGGGAGGGTGTGAGAGTTAGCGGTCTTCTGATTCATTTTATTCATTCTTGGCTCTATCTCGGTACACTTCTTTTGGGAGGTTTGATAGGGGAGGTTCATCTTAGCGGGGTGTTCTCTCAGGATTCCTAGTAGCCCTGCGAACGGTTTCCACAGTCCATCGAATTGAATATGTGTTTTGTATTTTGACTTCTCTCTCCGTGCTTGTCTCTAGTTTTCTAAAAATCTAAATTTTTTATGCGGGGGTGTGGGGGTATAAGTGTGGGGGTGTTGTGGCGATGTGAATATTTGAATGTTGTTTTGTCCTGACACGATATGTTGTGCAGTTGACTCTAGTGTTGTGACTTGATAGTAAGTTATCGTATAGTTAGTCATTGTTATCGTGTTGTAATTATTGTGCTATATAAAGTTATAATGTTTACTTCTTGTTCCGCGTTTGCCATATGAAACAGCGTTACAACAAATGGTATATCGTTCGCCTATATTCAAAAAGATTATCGCAGATAAAAATTTAAAAAAATCAATAAAAGCCGTTGTTTTTAAATTTACAAATTTAATTTACGAAAAGTATGAAAACTTTTCGCACAGAGGCATGGGGCCATAAAACGGACTTCAGATTAAGAATAAGCATGAAAAATGGTACCTCACAGTTCTGTAAAGTCATAGAAAATAAGCTTTTGGACTGTTTAGCGAGAGTAAAATGGAGCCCGAAAAAAGTCTTAAAAACAGTTAACAACAAGCAAAAGACATAACATTAAAAAGCCCAGACAAAAAGCTTTCTAATGAGCATAAAAGATGCTTGCTAATAAAAACACTGCTAACTAGCCTGAACAAAAAAACATTTATTCTTCAATGAGTCCTTGCAGAAATTTGGCTATTTGCGAACATTGCACTCATGTTTTGATTTTTTTGCACAATAACGGCAAATAGCACGAATAACCATTATTAAGACGAGAAAAGCCAAGCGGTACATTGGTTTATTTAGATGCAGTTTTTTTCAAACATACCGTATCCGCTCTAATTATAGACCCGGGTCTATAATTCTTCAACCCCCCCTCGAGGGGGGTCTATAATTAGAGAGGGGTCCAAAATTAGAGAGGGGTCTATAATTTCTCATCCGCTTGAAATCTGAGAATTTATATAAAATTTTACGAGTAAAATATTTTTATTTAATACATCATAACATAACCAATCTCATTCAATCGATACATCACTTTCATAGCCATTTTCTTGATCTTCGTATTCATCGATTTCTTCCAAAGGCAGCATTTCCACATCTGCATCTTCTCGGGCATGTTGCAAAAGAATCCGTCCATTAAAAGCTGGGCCATGTTGCTTGAAGCAATGAATCGCTTTTCGCTTTTCTCGAGTATTCAACGACCTCTAGCTTGCGGGCAACGGTGTACGATTTGGTCTTGCGACATCTTTGGAACACCCATCGGACCCTGATCAACTGTTTCATCATCGCTTTCAATTTGCTCCACAATTGCTTGATCTTCCCATTCCATATGATCTTCGTCATCACCAAGAATCAAAGTCGTCCATTTTCAAGAGCCTAAAACAGTAAAAAAATTAACGATGCAACACTTCTTTACAAAGCACAACAGAGGTACACGAACACAAAAATCAACAACATAGAACAACTGATTTAGAGTCTAATTTTCCTATGCTTACCAAACTGACAATTTAAACGATTTTTTAGATTTTTTGAACAGTGAAACAGTGTAGGCAAAATGGCTTAGGGGGGTCTATAATTAGAGAGGGGTCTATAATTTTTCGACCCCCCTCGAGGGGGGTCCATAATTAGAGAGGGGTCTATAATTAGAGAGGGGTCTATAATTAGAGCGGATACGGTATGTGTGTGGCTGCTTGGATGGGTCAAGTGACCCTATAACAAGCGACCCTATATTAGGTCACTTAATTACATTCGAACAACCATAATCATATTGTCAAAAATAATTTATGTAAAAACTGCATCTAAATAAACCAGTGTACTGCCTTGCCTTTCCCGTGTTTAATAGATCAGGTTATTTTGTGTCAGTAAAAAAATTAATTATTGAAAAGGTAAAAACACTAGCTTTTTTAAGAAAGATATACAGGATATCAACCGAAAACTACACTATATTTTTAACAAGTTTTTAAAGTGCTTTCGCAGAGCCGTACAATCACAAAAATTGAGATTTGAGTCAATAATTTAAATTTTTTTAATAATGAAGTTTTCTTATGACTCTAAGGTGAAGTTTTTATTAGGTGTAATGAGAAAGTTGAGGTTTTTATGACTTTTATTTACCTCTATCACTGACATAATACTCTTGAGTATACTTTGGATGTAAAATATCTGAAGTCCTATTCCTAAATTTCGGTAAAGCTCAATTACACTTAATATTAATTGCCATTGTTCGTTGAAAAATAGTGGGCTCAAGCAAATGCTCACATCAGCTGATTTTTTATCATATGGAACACGAAAATTAATCTAAAAGACAAATAAAAAGTATTTTTTGATATATAAAACTTTTCATTAATGTTCATTTGTGTACAGTTGACGCTCAATACAACATATACACTAGGTATCCGAAAACGGCACCAGGACATTTTCCATTTTAAAATAATTTGTCGCGCGACAAATCATTTTTTAAAAGAAAATGTCGCACGACTAAATTTTTTTCACAAGAGAATGTCGCGCGACTTTTTCTTTTTTTATATTGGGTTGATTCATAATTAATGCGGATTTTTGTTGCCTTATGATTCTTTTGATCTATTTCTTCTTTAAATTTGCTTTTTTGTTTTAAAGTATGCCCTCGCTTTTAGTAAAGAATAATGCGCGTCGAAACCAACCTTCACATTTGCCATATCATGCTCTACCACTTCGAGAAAGGATGGAGGGCAGCGCAGTCGAAGAGGCGATCATTCAAAGTCAGGTGGAAAGATGGTTCAAGCGTTTCAAATCCGGTGACACAAGCTTGCAAAATGAGAAAGGAAGAGGTTGATCAAGCTCTCAAATCTTTCCACCTGACTTTGACTGATCGCCTCTTCGCCAAAGAGTTCGACAATATCGCGAAAAGACTTCGCTGCCCTCCATCCATTCTCGAAGTGGTAGAGCATGATATGGCGAATGTGAAGGTAGTTTTCGACGCGCATTCTTCTTAACTAAAAGCGAGGGCATACTTTATAACAAAAAAGCAAATTTAAAGAAGAAATAGATCAAAAGAATCATAAGGCAACAAAAATCCGCATTAATTATGAATCAACCCAATATTTTATTGAGCAACATTGTCTCCTTTTTTTTTAATTTGTCAGGCGACATTTTCTCTTTTTTTGGAATTTGTCGCGTGACATTGTCCATTTTTTTTTCTGTCGAGCGACACTGTCGCTTTTTGGAATTTATAGTACAGTTTGTAGGAATATGTCAACAATAGTTTCGTGAGGACGGAGAAATCAGCTTCATCGACTGCCAAAGAGTTGATCACGAAGACAAAACTAAAAGCGGAAAGCGCATTTTTTAATTTTTCGTAAATCATGTTTAAATGACTCCTAAGTAATTTTAAAACGATGAGAAAGTTATTTTGTGACACTTTTCTACATAAATAATCAATTTTTTGACCAAATTTTTGCATTGGGGGACGAAGGTAAATCACCTTGTATAAAGGTATTCTACCCTGTTTTAATCACTGGAGCTGGGCAAAAAGAGCCACTATATGCATTTTTCATCAAGAGTCTTGCTCGGAATTATGTCTAAGGTAAGTGAGTGCGCGCATCGGTTGCTTGGGGTTGTGATGCGCACACCCACATACCTTAGACACAAATCACTCGAAAGTGACTCAGGGTGCATGCAGAGAGCTTAGGGTTTTGCATGAAAAAAGCATGCATACCAGAGTTTATTTATGCGGTAGGCCCAGTTAACAAAACTATGTTCGAATTCCATCTTTTTCAATCCATCTTTTAAATAAAAAGTCTTTTCAATCAAAATTCATTTGTAGCTTTGACGTTTTTAAGGTGGTTTACCTTGGTCCTCCAAGGCAAAAAGTCGATTTTGGTCAAAAAAAATTTATTCAAAAAAAAACGACTTTTTATATGAAAAAGTGTCGAAAAACAGCTTTTTATCGTTTTTAGCGTATAAAAATCACTTAGGAGACGTTCAAACATGATTTACGAAAAATTAAAAAATGCGACCACCTTTCGCAACCCCAGGATGATATCGTACACAAGTATTTCGCATTATTATAAGGCGCATAAACAGAGTTATCTAATTGTGTTAAGTTTTTTACATATACCGTATTTATTCTAATTAGGCCCCAGTCTCTATTATCCCCCCAGTCTCTAATAAGGCCCCACCCCTGGAGCAGTGCTGTGCAAATTCTTCTTTCGCTCCGCTCTTGTTCACTCTGCTCCGCCTGAGCAAAGAGCCAGAGCGGGAGCGAAAATTTTAAAAAAGGGAGCAAAGAGCCAGAGCGGGAGCGAAAAATTTAAAAAAGGGAGCAAAGAGCCAGAGCGGGAGCGAAATTTTTTAGGTTGGGAGCAAAAAACAAAAAATATTCTGGACAGAAAATTCAATGATAAGTTATATTAATATTTTTAAAGGGAAATATAATTTATTTTAAGTATTTCCACGTCTGGCGCATTTGGCGAAGACTATCCTCCCTATACCAGCCACATCAGCTTCCGTTGAAAGGCTCTTCTCACAGATGACATTACACACATCCGGACACAAAGGAAGCTCCAGCACTGATTTAATCAGAAAGAAGGTCCTTCTTTCATTTAACAAGGCTTTCATTGATATTTGATATTTTAAAATTGGCCGAATAAAACTTTCTTATAACAAATTTGTACAAAATTTAAAAAAAATAACATAGATTAATACAATAATTAGGAGCAAAGATTGGACCGCTCTTTGCTCCGCTCTGCTCCGCTCCGAGCAAAGAGCCAGAGCGGGAGCGAAATTTTGGAAAAAGAGAGCAAAGAGCCAGAGCGGGAGCGAAAAATTTAAAAAGAGAGCAAAGAGCCAGAGCGGGAGCGAAAAATTTAAAAAAGGGAGCAAAGAGCCAGAGCGGGAGCGAAA
Organism: Ditylenchus weischeri; assembly: GCA_029231635.1. Classification (NCBI taxonomy): domain Eukaryota; kingdom Metazoa; phylum Nematoda; class Chromadorea; order Rhabditida; family Anguinidae; genus Ditylenchus; species Ditylenchus weischeri. The sequence continues at coordinate 18,688 of JAMRYI010001422.1, read as the reverse complement.
AATTTAAAAAAGGGAGCAAAGAGCCAGAGCGGGAGCGAAAATTTGAAAATGCACAGCACTGCCCTGGAGGGGGGTTGAAAAATAAGGCCCCAGTCTCTAATAAGCCCCCACCCCAAGCCCGATTTGCTACATCGTTTTGCAAAAAAAATCCTGAAACAATAAATCTTGTGCGAAACTTTTCTTTCTGTTTGAATTAAATTTCTTGAACGTTTGTATTTATATTTGTCTTCCAACTTTGTTCGCTTTCATCTGTCATTTATTTTTATTCATCAAATTTATTTTAGGCAATCAACAATGAGCGATATTGAGCAAATCGATTTGGATGGCAATGCTAAGAAGCTAAAGTCTTATACGATTGAGAAGAAGCTCGAGGTGGTCGCTTATGCAAAGAAGGCCAAGTCAATCAGTTCCGCCAGCAAGCGCTACAATGTTGATCGGAAGTGTGTTCGTGAATGGATGGAACAGGAAGAGCAGCTCAGTGAATTCAAGTTAGTGTTTTACTATGAAGCGGGGTCTCTATCATTTCTTTCCTTTTCAGAGAATCAACTTCAAAGTCAAGTCAGAAGAGAAAACTTCCAGGTGCCGGCCGTCATCTCAAATTCGCAGAACTGGACGAGGAGCTGTCAAAATGGGTCAGGGATCGTCGAGAAAAAAGTCTAAAGGTCAGCAGAAGGATCATTCAGCAGAAGGCAATGCAGATGTTCGTTCCAGGAGAGGAAGGTGACGTGGAATTCAAGGTTGGAAATCTTCTTCAGCAAGCTCGTAACGAGAAAGAATTGGCAGAGATGCTCGAAGAAATTGATCTGGAACAAGATGAAGAAAATGAAACAAATAGCGATGTATCCTTGGAATTATAATTTGTTTGTTATAGATTGATGTAAAATTTGCTTTTAAGTGTTCGAGAATAAGGCCCCAGTCTCTATTATCCCCCCAGTCTCTAATAAGGCCCCACCCCTGGAGGGGGGTTGAAAAATAAGGCCCCATGGGGCCTAATTAGAATAAATACCGTATGTTGCAAAACTAAGCTCTTGTAACTACTTCTTTGCAACCTTCACTTTTTTAGAATTCAAAATTTTTTCATGAAAAGGGTTGTATCTCAAAATTTACTTTTCCCAACCGAGCTTAATTGTATACTTTAAATGGTATACTAGACTTCATTTTATTTTAAAAAAGCTTCGACGCAAAACCTACGCGCTGGTTAAAAAAAATTTAAATTCTGACAAGGAGCGTGTTCAGCATGGTTGATTTGCTTATGAAACTACTTTTAAAATTCAAAACTCATTGTAAAAGTTCAAATTTTTGAGTGCTTACTTGTAAAGGAACAGAATGCTGTTTATTTTGAGTTAAAAATAAGTGTTGAGGATTTGTCAATGTTTGACATTTCACTATATAAGTTGTCCATTTGCATGCTGGTACTGGCTCAAATGCCAATCGTATTTGTGCAGTTTCATTTTGTTGCTTGCTTGATGATTTAGATAAGCAAACCAGGTCCATTGCATAGTCAACTTTTTTAGCTGCGTTGTAAAGAACAATGAGAGTATTTGGTTCGTAGCTAAAATTTTTTTAGTTGAAGTTGCTCGAAAAAAAAAAGTATTAGAGTATAGCCCATTTTTAACGGACGGTTGGTTTTGGCTAAAAATTTTTGTTTCGCGTATCCAAGACAGCCAATCTTTTGTAGTTTGATATAAAGATTTGAGCCCTTTCATTGGTCTCCTCTGTTGCTTAAAAACTTTATTTAAAATTGAAATCTCAAATTAAGAGGGACCGCTCATCCTTTTTAGCTCCTGGGAAGTACCCGAGGTATTATTTTGAGGACGGAAGGTGACTCATTTCTTGTAAAGCATCCAGAATCACTTCACAGTGATTAATTTCTCGGTATATGGCTCACAATTTGGCTTTAATACATTTTATTAAAATTTAATATTACATACAAACTTCTTTTTGAGAAAGTAGTTTGCTATATGTAAAAGACTTACAATTTAGATTTTTTGAACAATGTTGATGAAATGAGGATAATGTCAGTTTTGTTGTCATTATTCATTGTTGTTTCATTTGCTGGTCTAGTTGTTTCTATGATTCTGTCTTGGTTGCTAAATTCAGCAATAAGCTGGCGATGATTTGTAAACTCTTTCAACATATCTAAATTAAAACGCCTAACAAGTGACCCTCACAGGGTTTGATTTTGGGATAGGAAAATTCTACCACGCGATTTTTTTTTGCATATTCTTGTAGAGCGTCCAAAAGTGGACCTGATATTGATATGGTTCATAATAATTGAAAAAAATATTTACATTAAAGTCCGGCAAAGTTTTGTTTTGGTAAAAACCTCGATTTATAGTGCCATGGTTTTTGCGCTCAGCGACATGTACAAAATTTTGAATTGGCAGGGGATAGTGCTTTTTCGTCTAGATTTGTAATCTTTTGAGTTATTTGAAATCACTCCAAAGAGTACAGTGAGAGACGAAAGAGAACTGTCCTCGGCCATTTCGAATTTTGCGCATGTCGCGGCGCGCAAAAACCATGGTCCTTTAACTTCAGTTTGGATTAACGTCACCTGAGACTCGCTCCCTTGAGGTGTCGTTAATTCGTGGGTCGTCTGTATTGGGTATTATCATAAGTTCCATAAACGCTGATATGATTATTTTTTAGTAAAATTTTTTAAATTTGATTTTTGAGACTCATAAGTGTGGTTTGTCTTCTTGAGAATTATAAACAAAATTGGCCTCGGTCACTATACCGTATTCTTTCTAATATGCCGACCGGTCGGTTTATTTTTCAACCTCCCTCTAGGGGGTCGGTTTATTAGAGGGAGTCGGTTTATTAGAGAGGGTCAGTTTGTTGTTGAAGGCGCGGCAAAAAATTTTTAATACCATTACCGGTGAACTTGAAAACAAACAATTTTATTAGTGATATAAATTCAATTTCAAACAAACAAATAGTTCAAACAAACTGGGAATAGATTTCAAGTTCTTTTTCTTGGGGTGAGCTGTCGCTGGCATATCCATTTTTTCATCTTCATCGGAGTCAACTTCATCGATTAGCGGGAGATCTTCGGCAGCAAAGCGGGCGTCTTGTAGCAATTGGAGTCCTTCAGGCACCGGCCCTTTCTCTTTGAAGCAGTGGATTTGGTCATCTTCGTTGCCATAGTGCATGTTGGTTATCCCGCAATCTAAAACAAAAATATAATTAGATTTCTGCAATAAAACACCAACCCTTGAACGAATTGGTGCTAAGCATCCAGATATTGTACAACTCGCGGATCTTGGCTTATCTTGAAGGGACCGTTCCACACGACATGCACTTGAAACACTAAGAGTGGAATAATTAAACAAATAAAAAACCTACTTGAATGAATTTAGTGCATCCTCCCGGTACGACTACTGAGTGAACTCCAATGTCCTTGAGCTTCTTCTTTGTCGATTCAGAGATGTGGCAGCGAAAAGAATCAACTTTGAACTCCTCTCCGTCTTCTTCTGCGCTCACCATTTGCTGCGCTTTCATTTACTTGAGTTGCTTCAGTTGCTTCTCCTGCTTAACCCAATCAATGACTGTCGACCGCTCAATATTCAACTTCTTGCTGGCTGAGTGGTTCGAGATTTCCGAAAAAAATCATGAGCTCAGCAAAAAAGAGCTCAGAAAAAACAAGAAAAATGTGTCAACAAAAACCGTTTTTCTTTTCGTTTTAGGACAAAAAAATTAGAAAATATTTTTTGAGTTTTTAGGGGGTCGGTTTATTAGAGGGGGTCGGTTTATTTTTCAAACTCTCTAGGGGTCGGTTTATTGGAGGGGGTCGGTTTATTAGAGGGGACGGTTTATTGGAGCGGGTCGGCCAATTAGAGAGAATACGGTGGTCATTCTTTAATTAAAAAGGACCGGCGTTTTGCTTGACTTCATCTGCGTAACACTCTGTTACCTGACTTGATTTTTTAATTTTGTTAATTAAACTATAGATTTTTTGGTACCAAAATGTTCGCTAGATTCCTGTTGTCATTTTGGACATTTTCTCAAAATCCCTACCTTTATCATCCTTAGCTCATATTTTTAACACTTCAACGGCTGAGAGACGAAATACGTAAGTTGGTTTTAGAATTCAATGCCGAATCTGCAAAGAAATCGTGAAAAAAGAGATTTAGATTTACAAGCCTTTATTTTGCGTTCATAAAATCGCGGTTTTGACTCGCACAATGCTCTTTTCTCGGAGATTTCTTTGCAGATTCGAATTCAGCATCTAAAACCAACCTACTTATTTCGTCTCTCAGCCGTTGGAGTGTTAAGGGCATGATTTTGCTACAATGTCATAAGTGATCTACGAGAATTTGCTACAAAAATTGTTGTAAAAGGCACTTAATAATCAGACCCCGGGAGGGTACCTTGTAATTTTATTATATGTATAGGGTATGTCAAAAAACACTTTTTCAAAAAACATGATCATTTTAAAGCGATTTTTTGTAATTTTTGACCAGATATAAGGAATTTTGTTCTTCAATTTGTGACCCCAATTTTTTTTGCATATCGTTTAGAGAAGATTGTTTTAGGCAGGGTTTTACGAATTAAGTGACAAAAAAGTACAACTTTCAGGGATCACTGCTCACTGGTAATTCCACAAATGTATGAACTCGTAAAAAATGAAGTGCCCAAACGTCTCGCGGATTGTCCTGTTCTTTCTTTCACAAGTGATATATGGTCAGGACCGACGGAAAGTTTTATCAGGTTTAGTTCCGTTTTTTTTGTAAAACTAAAAATTGCTGTGATATGTTTCCAGCCTGACAGCGCATGGAATAGATTCAATGTGGAAGCGGGTGAAGTACGTCCTCTGCATAAAGCATTTCCCAGACCATCGGCAATGTTATAAACAGGATGCTGGAAGACTGGGGAATTAGCGTCAAAAATGCCATGTATTTCTGAGAGACGAGGGAAGCAATATGAAGAAAGTAGGTTTTTGTACTGGATGTTTCAATATGCTGGAGTTCAAGATTGCTTTAGGCATTCGAAGGAGGTGGATTCTTGCATGCGGACTGTGGTGCGCATAAACTTAATCTTGTTGCACGCAATTCTCTCTTTAATGATGCCAAGATCAAGGCTGTCGTAGAAAAATGCCGGAATTTAGTCAGCCATTTCCATCATTCAAAACTTGCGAAAAATCGTCTGGAAATAGAGCAAAAAAGCGCGAACATAAAGGTTCACAGATTGAAACAGGTTTTTCTTATTTTCACATTCAGGAAATTTTTACAACCTGTCTTTTACAGGACCAACCTACTAGATGGAATACTACGTTCTGTATATGCGAGCGATTGTGTGAGCAAAAAATGCCTATCAATCTCTATTTGGTCAAATATGGAAAGCCATACTTAGAACTCACTACAGAAGAATGGATGACAGTCGAATTTCCGATGAAATCGCTGAGTCCGCTCGAAGCAGCCTCGAGAAAAATGAGCCATGACTCTGCTTCAATTGCTGTTCAATTTCCAATCGCTAGGGTCCTGAGTGCTGATATGTATGCACTGCGTGAGCCTCAACTTCAGTCGATGCGTTCTTCTATTCTCAGTTCTTTAGTTGGTAAATTTGATGTGGAGAATCAAAAGTGAGTCTTCAGATGCATTAAGCTTGATAACCTGTTTCATGAGGCCATTGTTCAGGATATATGGTCTTGCAATATTTCTGGATCCACGTTTTAAGGACCGCATTGCTTCTGACAGAGATGTTTTCGTTTCAAATGTATCTAGTTGGATTCAAATAGAGCAGAGGTTTAAAAATAATGATGAAAGGGATTTGGATATGGATTTTTGGTAAGCTTAAAAATAAGACTCACCTTTCGCTCACTTAATTGAACAGAAAAACATTAGACTTGATTGCAGTTCTAACTTCTCCTCCTGCGAAGCGTACCATTGCCGGTGTAAATTCATTCTTCGGTCAACATCGTCACTTATTCGGAGACGACGGTGAAGTTGAAGATAGGAGTCAAACTGATGTACTAATTGAAATTAGAGCATACTTAAAGCTCAAATGCATTGATCCTGAAGAGGAGCCGCTTGATTGGTGGAAGGTCAGTCTTTCAAAGAGGGTAGGTTTAATTAACTCGACCTTTTTTTTAGAAAAACGAAGGTTCATTTCCTGTGCTAGCAAAAATAGCTCGTCGCTACTTATCAGCTCCAGCTACAAACGTGCCAAGTGAACAGCTATTCTCGGTGGCAAGGGATGTATACGACTACAGGCGTTCAAATCTCTCTCCAGAGCATGCGGAACAATTAATTTTTTTGAACAAGAATCTACGCGTCGTTAATTTCAACTACTAGCTCTTTTGTGATGTAATATTGTAAAATAAAGTTTTTTTTGAAAAAAGTGCTTTTATTATAAGTCCCGAACCAAACTTTTTCTGGTCCCGGTGAAATTTTTGAAAAGTCCCGGTCCCGGTCCCGAAATTTTTTTCTTAAAAGTCCCGTCCCGGTAGTCCCGAAATTTCAATATTTCCATCACTATACAAAATCAAGAAAAATAAATGAAAGAGTGCAAAAAATTGAAAAAAATACAGCACAAAAATTCAAATACTTTAGCTTAAATTAAGAAAAATTGATTCTTTTCAATATTGGGCATTTAAATTTCAGAAACAGCGCTGGAGCCATAGTTGTTTAAAAACAGCGCCCGGGCCAGCGCTGGGTCAAAAATTTTCAGCGCCGGCGCCAGCGTCGGTGCAGAGCAGAATTTTCTATTGGCCCCAGCACCGAGTGCCGTCCCAGCGCTGTTTTTTGCGGGGGCGCCGAAACAACACTGTTTTTTTTACCTTGCTACAAAGCACTTTTCGGTGAAATTTATATTGCTCTGTCGAATGTATATACTTTCTGCTGTTCAGAACCGCCATATCATACTTCATTTTACCTATTTAAGTGTCAACAACGTTTTTTGAGAAAATGACATAATTGTTTCTGCAGACCAAAACTCTAGAATTTTATCATAGTAAAAACCTCAACGATATGTTATTAGAATTCTCACATTCTAATCCTTTTTTAAGCACTAGAACGCATATTTAGGACATCGAAATTGAAATTAATCGATGAAGTGGAGGTGAAACATAGCTCTGAAAAAATGATTTGAATGAACTTTTTAATGATGACTCCGACGGTGAAAAAATCTGGAAAAGGGCTAGAAAGAATCAACGTCAAATTCTGAATAGAGTCAGGCATAGAGGTTACTCGACCATCCAAGTGTTAAAGGGACTATGTCTTTTGTTGGGAAAATTGACCTTTTTCTAATTTTATTATAGAAATTTTAAAATGTTACCAGCAAAAAAAAAGATATAGACGAAAGCAGAAGTAATACATAATACAGTTACTTGTAGAATTTTGTAAAATATCATAATCTTAAAAAATTAAAAAATATATAATTAGGACTGTAATGTTGGTCTAGGATACTTTTTCTTTTTTTGTTGCATATTTTCGTTTTTTGACATTCTTATATTTTGCTGTAGTCTTCTAATGACTACTTTAACGCCAAAAACTAAACTGGTGGAAACTGTCAGAATGTCAAAATTTCAAAAAAGGTGCTACAAAAACGAGAAATCATATGTTCAGTTGCAATTTTAACAATTTGATTTTTGAAGCATTTATACCATACCTCCATCACTCAATTATAGTATTTTTTTTCGCAAAAGTCTGAAAAAATTCCTTATTTACTTTTTTCGATCATTTTCATGCAAAAAATATTTGTATGCAGAAAATTTTAAAAAAATTGAGTTGGTCCACCAAGCCGAAATTGAGTGCTGGGGATATAGTGCAAGTGAGTGTTGGGAGTGAAGTACAGTTAAGGCCATTATTTTTATTCGTTTAATAAAAAAATAAAATTTGAAAGTGTTTTCAAAGTGTTTGCGTAGCTCAATAAGATTTTATCAAATGTCATAGAAAAATCATTATCTCTAAATCTTTTATTAAAATTTTCAATTATCAGATTAATAAAAAGCATTTACCGTTTTTTAATTGCTCTTTTGCTTTAACATTTTTATAAGATACCTCTCTGTCAGAGATTGTTCTTAAAATAGAGATTTATTGGCGTAAAACTTCTATTATCAGACTCAAATCTATTATTTTCAACCCCTCGAAAATAGTAAAGTTTCAGGTCGATACCGAAATTTTTAGCTAAAGTACAGAACCGCTACGTGACCCAAAATTGTCATGAATTGTCTTTTTTCAACGTTTTAGCACCTTAATAATACTTAAAACATGTTTTTAGGTGGCGGTCGACACTTTCCAGCAAAACAAATTGGCCAAAATTTGACTTTTTGCCTTGGATGTCCAAGGTAAACTACGTGTACATGAGGGTACATAAGGGTATTCTGCCTGATTTTGGTCACTGGAGCTAGGCAAAAAGAGCTCAATATGCATTGTTGATCATGAGTCTTGCTCGGATTCAAGTCAGTTTTCTACAGTCAGTTTTCGTCTAAAATACACTTAGAAATAGTTAAAACACGATTTTCAGAGGATGATGGATTCCGAAGTCTTGCCTGCCTTTTTCAGCCTTTTCAAAGTCTGAAATATTCTTGGGCTTACGTTTATAAAACACACACTATTGGCTGCGGCCAAATAGTGTAATTCTGCCTACACCTGTAACTTGTACATGTAATTTTTGCCAACCGTTAAGCGAAATGACGACAAATGAACACTCGATTCAGTGTACACCTCAATTTAGTATACACTTGTGCTCGTCCCTACGGTTTACACTAAAAAGGAGTCCATACACCTTGAAAGTGATTCTGGATGCAAAAGTTTTGAGCTGAGCCATTTTTTGCAAATCTGAGTGTTGAGATATGGCCTTTTGAAAAAATGATCGAAATTCAAGTTTTTCTAACTTTTTCGGATCTTGGTCATTTTTCTGCTCTTGAAGTGCGCTACAATATAGAGTAAAGATATTTCTGTAACATTAAATTCTTAATAAAACTTTTTACCGTCTGAAGTAATGAAAATGCTTGACAACTCCTTAAAATGATCTCACAATTTTTTAGAGTTAAATGCTGACATAAGCTAGATAGCACTAAGAAGTTATTGAATTGCCAAATTCTGAATAAAACTTTTGACGAGTTAAAGCGATGAATTAACCCCCTAAACTGCCCATTTTCGCACTTCATTTCTTTTAATCTCTTTACTTATATCATTACAGTCAACCCTCTCTAAACGGGCTTCCCATAAACGGGCACCCTCTCTAAACGGGCACTTAATTCTCGGTCCCAAACAATAAAACTCCCTCTGTAAACGGGCTCTTGGCAGGACGGGCAGGAATTCCTTTTATAGCCTAACCCAAAGTCACGTTTTTATGGTTTCTATAGCTGTATTAGACCGTGAAAACGATAGAAAACCTGTTTTTTTCATTATTTTCATCACAAATCTCGTAAAGTCTTTTCTCTCTTGTACATCTTTACAAAATGATTTTATAAAATGCTTTTATGATTTTAATAGTAGCTATGAGCAAGCGTCCTAACAAGAAGCATTCGCTGGATGAAAAGCAGGCAGTCATCGAGGCGGCGAAATATGAAACAAACGTCAATAACCGAATATTTCCCGTCGAGTGTCTGAATCTACAATTTACAACATCCTTGGTCATCTTATTGTTTCCAACATCCTCGGTCATCTTATTGTTTCCAACATCCTTGGTCATCTTTTTGTTTAATAAAATTTTCGTTTGTTTTATAGTGTCTCTTAACCAAACCTCTATAAATGGGCTCCTCAAAGACCCACAATTAGTCAATTCTCTATAAATGGGCACCTCTATAAACGGGCACCCTCTACAAACGGGCACCTGAGGCTCGGTCCCTAGGGGTGCCCGTTTAGAGAGGGTTGACTGTAATAAACAAATGGAGGCTCGTTGGAAAGGCTAATAAAAAGGGCTATCAAATAGTGTGGTCAAATAGTGCAAATAACGTATAATGTATAGAAAAATGACCATGACGTGTTACATAAAAAACAATTTTTTAAAAGCGACATTATTCATGGTTTAACCCAATGGATTATTTCAAATGAAGATTAATTGGCACTTCTTTAGTTCCACAAAAAAAATCATATCATCATAACATAAAAATAATCTGCTTAAAATCATATAAAATTTTTATGTACACATGCATACAACAAAACAGCTATGAACAGCAGTAATAATAAAACCCTATAAAATAAATTTTTGATAAAATCCAGGACTTTTTTGTTCAACTATCGTAGAATTATAAATTAATTTAAGTGGCATCCATGTTTGAGGAAAATTATTCAAAGTGTAAGGACTGTTTGTGAAATCTGAGTTGTAAAATACACTGCTATTTTCTTTCATTAAGTATCCTATCCAAAAGGCATACGTAGATACATGTGCCGTTATTATTAGAGAATCACAGTGTTTTATAGAAAAGCACATATCTTCTGCTCTCGGCATATTTTTTAGCATATAAATATTGCCACTTATCTGCAAAATGTGTAGATATATTGTTTAGAATAATGTGAAAGTCTATCATGCTAAGAACAGCTTGTGCCACAACCACATTTTTTATTCATCACTTTTGAAAAAAGCTTTACTTAAAAAACCATAGAACTTGATAAGCACAGCAATCTGTGAAATTTAATTCGCGTGGAACCACCATAATTTTGCCAATAATCTTTTCGAATTTTTTTTGCTTGCATTTATATTTTTTTTCAAAGTTTGAACCATCCACTAGTCGAGCCCAACGTTGCGTGACATTGCCCGATCGGAAGAGTTAGCTAACTTCCATGACTCTACAACTTTTCTATATGAGTCATCTTGCAATGCTACTTTTTTTCACAGGGGGCAACAACAAGTGCCAGTTTTTGCATGGTTTTTTTGTCTAGAACTGTACTTTTTTGAATTATTACGAAGGACTCAAAAGACTACAGTTTTAGACGAAAGAGAAACACCAAGCCCCTTCCCCCCATTTAAAATTTTGCATATGCAGCTGCGATCAAAAACCATGGTCTTTTAAAAGTGGTACATGGGTAAATTTGAGAATCCTTTCAACAGAAAGTAAAAACAAAGCTCCGTTTCAAAAAGATTCTTTATATTTTTAAGGTTTTTGCTGAAGAGAGCAAAGATGAGACTCATAACTTATAAGAAAATTTGATACAGAAATGGAGGGGAAAAGACAAGGGTTGGAGACAATCGTAAACTTACTAAAAAAATAGCAGCTACTTGATCGTTTTTTCCAAAAAATAATTGAAAAAACAAAATAATTTGAAGATTTTTTGAAACTAGGAAAGTAGGAAACTTACTTTCTGATCCACTTTTATTTGTTGCAAAAATTCTTTGTCTAATCCAAGTAATACAATTGAGACATTTAAAAGGTTCTTTCTATTCTAAAAGTTCTTTTTAAGTTCAGCCTTTTAAGTTCAGATAGTTATCAATAAATTTTAAATTGAGAAAATTAACACGAAAATTCCCGACTGGAACGTTGGACCATCTAAGAGTTTGTAGAGCTGCTGAGCACGAATATTGCAAAACTTGTGTGCAATGAATGCCCTCAAATAGCCCGATTTTTACAGAGATTCTTTAAAACAATGGATGGTTTTTACTTCAGGGTAGTGAGCAGTGAATTCAGTTAGCCCAGCCTTTTTCTTTTACGCTCATAAAAAAGCTCTTGGTTTAGGCTTTCTAACGATGTGTTGTTTGCCTATATATGAATCATTTGAAATGAAACCAAAGAACCATTTTCTCACTTGCCAAATTTTCACTTAAAGCCTACCGAGCGCACGTCATAGTTGCGTCTAAGTGTGCGTACCAACTATCGATGCGCGCACAGAATTACCTTACACATGATTTCGAGAAGTACTGCTGATCATAAAATTCATATACAGGATTTTTTTAGTTCGATAGAGGAGGTCAGGGGCAGCAGAATGACACCAAACATGGACAAAAAAAAGTTATAACGACATTAACAAAACAACAAAAAAGTTTAGCAACAAAATTCAACATTTTTCATTCGATATTCCCATAAGCTTGTTCGACACTTCGACCTTGGACATCGATGCAGCGCTGAAGACGACGACCATAACTGTTCATAGCTCGTTGTACCATATCTGGAGGCAGTCTGCTTCTTGCAGGGTCTTTGAGTGTACCCCTTGTAGGGGCTCATGAAATTATTTCCCCACAGAGTCACCGATCATCACTACTGGGTTGTGAGTAAAAGTGGTCTTCGGGTAGTGTTTGTGCCACCGAGGGGAAGTGACTGCGAGCTGGAATGCCGCTGCGAAGAACCATCTGCAGAATTCTCAAAGACAGGAAGTTCCATCCATTCAAAATGATGCTCAGGCAGGAAATGAAGCCAAATGTGCAGCAGATAAGAATCGACCACGCGACAGCTCAACTTCAGCTTCAAGATCAAGACGCAGGCTTCTTCTATCGAATAATGTTCTCAGACAAATCTCATTTTCATCTCCATGGGTCGGTCAATCATCAAAACTTTTGCTACCGATCTGATGTCAATCCGCACTGGTATCAAGAAGCGACATTGCATTCTCCGCGAGTCACAGTCTGGCCGTTGGCTGCCGTACTCGCCTGATCTTACGCCGTGTGACTTCTTCCTCTGGGGATGGATCAAAGACCAAGTCTACCAAACGCAGCCAGTCGAACTCGAAGATCTGAAGCAAAGAATCAGCCGTGCCTTCACAGAACTGCCTTCAGATATGGTACAGTTACGATCGTCGTCTTCAGCGCTGCATCGATGTCCAAAATCGAAGTGTCGAACAAGCTTATGAGAATATCGAATGAAAAATGTTGAATTTTGTTGCTAAACTTTTTTGTTGTTTTGTTAGTGTCGTTATAACCTTTTTTTGTCCATGTTTGGTGTCACTCTGCTGTCCCCGATCTCCTCTATCGAACTAAAAAAAGATCACGTCGAGACACAATAAATTCAAAAAGACACGAGCCCCACGTTTTGGTCACTGGAGCTGGGCAAAAAGAGCCTCTAAATGCATTTTTATTATGTCTATTTATTATGTCGTTTATTATGTCTTATTATGTCTAATTATTATGTCCATCTCTAAGCCCCCTGCGACCCCTTCGGGGCGCAGGGGACTTAGTTGCTTGGGGTTGAGACGCGCACACCCACATACCTCAGACACAAATCACTCGAAAGCGACTCTGGATGCATAAAACATGTATGCATATCAGACTTTCTTTATGCGGTAGGCGCCAGTTGACAAAAATATGCTCAAATTCCATTTTTTTGGGGTCAAGGTAACTCAACATCTGATTTACCAAGTTACAATAAACAGAAATCAGATTGGGGATAATAAAATTTAAGAAACATGTTTTGTCAATTCTAGTATTGTATAGACAGACAATCCGTTTTTGCAAAGTTGTTCAGCATTTAATTCTTTACTATTGGGTTGTAGCATAAGTTCCCGCCGTTTTTATCTTATCAAAAATTTAGATTTGATAAGCTTACTGCATAAGCTAACATTTTATACCATTTTGTAGCATTTTCTGCTCTACAAAACTGCATAATTGCTTTTTACTACTAATTTTTTCCGTTTATTTATAGCATTCATATGGATTGCCAAGTCGACAAGAAAGTGCATTTCCGACACCTGCTCTTCTGCGCTTTCAATCGAGGTCAAAAAGCCACAGAAGCTGCCAGAGACATTTGCGCTGTGTACGGAATTGACGCTATTGCTGAAAGGACTGCCCGTGACTGGTTTGCCAAGTTCAAAAATGGGAATTTCGACCTCACGACGCTCCTCGTCCCGGAAGACCAGTCGAGATGGACGAGGACCAACTCAGAGCTCTTTTGAAGGAAGACGGCCGCCAAACATGCAGAGAATTGGCGGAAAAGATGAATGTGATCCAATGACAATTTCCCGTCATCTCCAGTCGATGGGGTTCACTCAAAAACTGGGAGCTTGGGTCCCACATGAACTCACTCAAAAACAGAAGGATAAGCGACTCACCATTGCCGCTCAAAATCTCGCCCGCCACCAAGGGACCCATGGCCACAAGCAACGATTCTTATACAGAATCGTCACTGGAGACGAAAATGGTGTCTCTACGTGAATATGAAGCAAAGAAAGGAATGGGTGAGCCCTGGAGAGAAGCCTAAGCCCAGAGTGAAGCAAGATCTCCACCGAAGAAGACAATGATCTGTGTGTGGTGGGACTGGGAAGGCTTAGTGCACTGGAAATGCTCGAGAAGAACAAGACAGTCGAGAAGAACCTCTATAGAGCCCAGCTGCAGCGAGTCAATGAGGCCATTCAACGAAAAGACCCGATCGACAAGGACAAGTGATCCTGCTCCATGACAACGCCCGACCGCATACCGCAAAAGTCGTCAAAACGGCTCTCCAGGAGCTCGGTTGGGAGGTTCTTCAGCACCCGCCTTACTCTCCAGACCTTGCTCCGACTGATTATTGGCTTTTCCGCTGTCTCGAACGATATGAGAGGTGTAAACTTTGAGAACGAGGACCATCTCGAAAATTGGCTCAACAACTGGTTCGACACTCGTCCAGGGGATTTCTGGCGAAATGGAATTAATAAACTGGTGGAAAGATGGGAAGAAGTCGTGAACAATGATGGAGAATACATAATTGAGTGATATATTATTGTTTTGCTATTAAAAGTCTTTGATTTACTCGAAAATAAATATTCATGAAAAAACGGCGGGAACTTATGCTACAACCCAATAGAATATACATTTGTCCCAAACCGTCAATACAAGCCGAAAATACGATAACTATATTTATCAGTGCTAGAATTAGTGCTAAAATTTAAAAATAAAGTATTACCTTTAAAAAATTTGCTGCATATTCTATAGCAGCCTCAGTGAAGTTTAGTTTTGAGTGAATATTTGATGGTACGAAGTCTCCTAAACGTGTGTGCACGCACAACTTGTGAGATAAATCACCACTAAAACGTTTTACGGGGGTATCAAGAAACTTTTTGAAGTGGTCATAACTTTTTTCGGTCGTTCTTCAAAATTCTGTTTTTACAGATATATTTTTATCGCCGACAATATTTTTTGGTGTATAAAGTCGAAAACACGATTTTTTGGTCTTGATTTTGCTTAGTCCTCCATGTGATTTCGGATGTGGTCAGTTTATGTCTTCTAGATAGGTAACGCCCAAACCACACACCAAAAAAATATTGTCTGCAAGAAAAATTGATTTGTAAAAACAGAATATTGAAAAAAACGACCGACAAAAACAAGGAAAAGAATTTGAAAACTTTAAAAAAACAGAACTTCTAAACACTTGCCCAGCTACGCCTAGTAATTGCGGCAATACACTGAGAATTTCATGTTGATTCTTCTAGCTTTTTCGCAGATTATCAACATTGAAAAGTCAATTTATCAAAATGGTTATTTTATAGCTATCATTTGTCTTCACTTCAATAATAAACTTTAATTTCGCTAGCGGTAGTACACACACAAGCGTAGAACACGCGCTTTCTAAAGACATATGAGCTGCTTATCATAAAAAATGTTAGGAAACTCGCTAAATACTCCAGAAGCTTTTTTTTATTTTACTTTAAAGCACTATCTGGTGCAGTTTTTATTGTTTTTTTAAATGGTGTATGATTGTTACCGTACGGAACCGTCAGATCACATTTACCGTATTTCCTCTAATAACTCACCCTCCTCAAGGACCTCCGTCTCAAATCAGAAAAAATAAAGCTGTTTATTGCGTTTTCTTAACATTCACGAGCTCTAATGATTGCACTTTTTAGATTTTCACCCAAAAATCTCGAAATCAACCTCGAATTTTTCCGATTTTGAGGGATCCAAAAAATAACTCACTCGAGTTATTAGAGGAAATACGGTAATTTTGCAAATTAAGGTATCACCAACGTTTTTGGAAAAATGAGTCACTTGTTTCTTCGGATTAAAAGTCTAACATTTGTTTATGACACGCATCTCAACAGTATGTCGTTAGAAAGCGCGTGTTCTACGCGAAAAATGAGATGATTATTGAAGCGAAGGCAAATGATAGCTCTGAAATTAGCATTTTAATAAATTAAAGACAATTTCCGGAAAATCTTGTTATGCATCAAGGCACTGACATCTTCGAAGCACTTGCACTAAACCCCCAGCAATCAAGTGCACTACTTTTTCGCAAAAGTCTTGAAAAACTGTTTATTTACACTTTTAAATAATTTTAATTCAAAAAAATGTTTGGTAAAAATGAAAAAAAAATTTTTGCCTTGGTCCCCCAGGCTAAAATGAGTGTTGGGGGTTTACCAGTATGTGTCATAACTCTTCGCGTTTTTTTTTCAAATTTTTAGTCAGAAGATTTTTTTCTTTTTCGCATATTTCTTCATGAAATTTTTCATTTTTCATTGAAATGTGACTTGTGTTTAAATTAAGCATGTTTTAGATGCCTCGAGGCCAAGGAATTAAGCCAGAAATCAGCAACCATCTCCGCCACGTTATGCTCTTGCTCTATGACAAAGGGATCAACGCAGTAAAAGCATCGGAAGAAATCAACAAAGTTCATGGCCAAGAAATCTTAAAGAAGAAAGCGTGTCAATACTGGTTCGCAAAGTTCAAGAATGGTGACAGGACGTGTTAAGATAATGAACGAGCCGGACGCCCAGACAATTTCAATGAGGATGCGCTTCGAGCTGTTGTGGAGGAAGAACCAAAAGTAACTGTCCGTGAGTTATCTGATCTAATGCAACTACCTTTCAAAACAATTCACCGCCACCTCAAGGTAGCTTCAAGGTAGCTATTTCGTATTGCTTCTTTATTGTTTTGCTAGGTCAATAAACATGGATGCTGGGTTCCGAATGTTCTCAAATTGTTGAGGCCGAAGGAAATTATTTTGATGAATGATAGTTGCTGTTATGAAATATGTTATGCGTTACCTTGAATGAAGATTTCACTGTTATTTGGAAATGATTTTCTATGAAAGAAATGAAGAAATATGCGAAAAAGAAAAAATCGATTCTGACTAAAAATTTGAAAAAAAACGCGAAGAGTTATGACACATACTAGTAGTGCAATTTAGCCGACATCTTCTTTTTTTGCTGTCATTTACAGCCTTGGGTTATTTTTTTTGGCTTAGAAAAGATTCGAAAATGGTTATGAAAGAGGTATCGCCTCAAGGGGAGGGTGAAAGCTGTTAAGAAGAAAGTCTCGACCATTGGCTTGGCTCCTAAGATCTTTGACTTCAAGTAGTGTATTTTGGCGCTACCGGAGTATACCGCACTCCCTCCCCCCAAATCAAATTTTTTTGAACTCTTTCAAAACACCATTTTAACCATTTTTTAGCATTTCCTACATGTCAAACACGATAAAAAAGGTGTTTTCACCTACTAGGCACTGATATCTTCGGAGCACTTGCAAGCCTAAGCCTTATCTTTTAGCACCTTTATTATCATATTTGTGAAAATTTTAAATGATTTTGCATATCCTATTTCAAATGGTTTATAAAGCTTACGTGTTCATAAAGCTTATCAGCATTTAACACTAAAGAATTGTGAGATCATTTTGAGAAGTTGTCAAGCATTTTCATCACTTTAGACGATAAAAAGTTTTATTTAATATCGTATATATTCTAATTAACGCACACCTTCTAATAAACGCCCATGTCCGGAGAATTTTTTTATTCGGTACGATAAAACAAAAGTTTACATACAATTAGCCATCATACAATAAAATGTCGTCTTCATTGTCTTCGTTCTTAAGTCCCGCCTTTTTGTAGTAGCTATCTCCTTGCAGCTATCTCATACCTCCGGGCTTGAATGGAATTTTTTAACAAAAATCATGATACCCGTACCATAGTTTTTTGACACCTTTGACGTGGCCGTTTTACGTTTTTTCTGATCACATGGAGCTGTACATAACTCAGGTAATATAGTAGAAATACACAGAAACCCGAATCTCAATGTTTCCTAAAAATTTCAGTTCGGGTACTTTCCTTGTGACAAAACCTTCTCGTGAAATTATGTCCGCCCGTCAGTCGTCTGCTCGCTAAGTTTGACCCAGAAACAGCATAATGAAAACCCAACCAACACATTGAAAGAAGAGTTCTAGTAATTTTGGGTATTTCGTTTGTATAATTTCTCGCTAACTTTTGAATTTTGAAAAGAAAAATCTGTTTAAAATTTCAAAATTTTTGAAAATTCTAAAAAAATTGAAAAAATAAAGGCCCACCTTCTAACAAACGTCCATGTTCTGAGATGTGTTGAAAAATAAAAACCCATGTGCTTTTAATAAAAAATATACGGTATATAATGTTACAGAAATATCTTTACTCTATGTAGTAGCGCAGTTCAAGAGCTACAATACCTTTTTTACAGTATGATTTTTAAAAATTTGAGTGTTGAGATATGGCATTCTGAAAAAAAAATCAATTTCTTTAGAGAATGACCAAACCCCAAGATTTTACGACTTTTTCGGATTTTGCAGAATTTTATAGTAGCGATCAAAAAAGTCTACCATCGAGGAAAATATTTTCAGAGCGTAATTGAAAGTGAGTCGAAATAGGCCTACCGAAATAGAAGCCAGCCGGATCCGAAAAGTGATAATTTGTGGCACCCGTTCGCTCAAAAACTTAGTTTACCGTATTACCTCTAATAGCTCCCCCTGCTCTAATAACTCCCCCCCTAACTTTGAGGACCTATATTTCAGCCCAGAGTCAATTTTTTGCAAAGCTGTTTCACGTTTTCTTAACTCCCGCGAGCTCTATCGATTTCACTTTTCAGAATTTTAGTTGAACACC